>JBBYHO010478050.1:38350-76520 GCA_038382025.1 Adansonia gregorii
ATAAAGCAAGAGATGATTCTTTTGGGTACAATAAGCCTAGATTAAGAGTTTCTTTAACATATCTAAAGATTTTTTTTATGGCACCTAAGTGTGATTCCTTAGGTGAAGATTGATATCTATCACATAAACATACATTAAACATTATATTGGGTCTATTTATGGTAAGATATAGCAATGAACCTATCATAGACCTATAAAGTTTTGAGTCAACACATTTACCTCCTTCATCCTTCTCAAGCTTTGTTGAAGTACCCATAGGTCTGGAACAAGGCTTTGGTTTACCCATTTTGAACCTCTTTAGTAACTCTTTTATATACTTTGCTTGATTCATAAAGATGCCATTTTTTGTTTGCTTGACCTGTAGTCCCAAGAAGGATGTTATTTCTTCTATCATGCTTATTTCAAATTCACCTTGCATTAACTTAAAAAATTCTTAACAAATAGATTTATTAATAGTACCAAAAATAATATCATCAACATAACCTTGAACTACTAACATATCCTTGCCTTTGATTTTTATAAAAAGAGTTTTGTCAACATTGCATCTATTAAAACCTTTTTAATTAAAAATTTTGAAAGCTTTTCATACCATGCTATAGGCGCTTGCTTTAAACCATATAAGGCTTTTAAAAGTTTAAAAACATGATCAGGATAATGAAGATTTTCAAAACTATAAGGTTGCTTAACATAAATTTCCTCATTAATAAAACCATTTAAAATAACACTTTTGGCATCCATTTGAAACAACTTCAAATTATTAAAATATGAAAAGGCTAATAGTATTCTAACAGCCTCTAGTCTAGCTATGGAGGCATAAGTCTCATCAAAATAAACTCCTTCTTCTTGACTATATCCCATAGCTACTAATCTAGCCTTATTTCTAACTATGGTTCCATGCTAATCAAGTTTGTTCCTAAAGACCTATTTAGTAACTACGATGGGATAATTACTAAGTCGTTCCACTAAATTCCAAACTTTACTCCTCTCAAATTGATTTAACTCTTCTTACATGGCCATGATCCAACTGTCATTTTTTAAAGCCTCATCTAAATTCTTAGGTTCAATTTATGAAAGAAAAGCTATTATGTTGAAGGGTTCTAGGAGCTGAGAAGTTATGACTAATATTATTTTCTTTACAAAATTTATCAAAACCAAGATTTCAAATTCTTTTCCATTATCACTTCTCACACTTGAAATAAAATAACCTTTTTCATTTTTGAATAATTTTACAAAAAGTAAAGGCTTCATATTTAGAGCTTAAAAAGAGAACCTATGGTAACCTAGAGTAGTCATTCACAATAACAAATCCATATTGTTTACCACCTAAGCTTAATGTCCTTGTAGGACCAAAAAGATCAATATGAATAAGTTGTAATACTCTAGTAGTTAAAATGATGTTAATTGGTTTAAATAAAGCTCTCTTATGTTTTCCTTGAACACATGCATCACATATTCTATCATTATTAAATTTCATCTTTGGTAATCCAACAACAAGGTCTTTCCTAGATAATTTTGAAATTACATTCATACTAGCATGTCTTAATCTTCTATGCCACAACCAAGACAAGTCATCATTATTAGCAACAAAGCAAACATTTTGAGAAAACAAGGCATCTAGATGCATAATATAAACATTTCTTTCTCTATGTCTTATAAAAATAATTATATTTGGTTTAATATCAACAACTTGCCAATTTATTGACTCAAAAATAACTTTCATGCCTTTATCACATAGTTGACTAATACTAAGGAGGTTATGTTTATGACTTTTGACAAATAGAACATTTCAATGTTAGATGAAGAATTGTTACCATTAGTTCCAATGCCTTTAATTTTGTCCTTTTGAGTTATCATTAAAAGTAACAATTCCACAATTCTTGGGCCTTAGTTCCATGAATTGACTGTGTCACCATCCTTGGGCCTTAGTTATCACCAATGGATATGTCTTGAACATCCATTATCAAGATACCAAGAATTCTTCCTTGTTAAATTTGCCTTGAAGCAATGCACTTCCTCTTACAAACACAACATGATGTTTTGTTTTTAAGTACCTAAATTTTCTTGGGTCCTTGAGTATTAGTGTTCACAATTTTTGTGCCTTTTGGAATCTTTTTCATTTTAATAGCCTTATCTTGAGATGTGCTAACTCTCTTAGAAATCCATGCCCTTCTACTAAGCTTGCCTATATAGGTAATAACCTATAAAGAACAAGTATGAAACGATTGACCAAGTTTATGGCAATTAGTGCATATGCTAAATGCATTAAATAATTTATTTTGTGTCACAAAGAAATTCTTAAAGTGAGTTTCTTTTTTAATTCTATTATAGCCTAAACCATAAATATTAAAGAATGCTTTTTGTGTTTGTAGCATACCATTCAATTTTTGTTGTGCCACATAAAACTTTCAAAATAAGTTATGCAAGTTTGTATTTTTCTTGTTTAGATCATCAATTTTAACTTATAACTCATCTATTTTCTTTTTAAGATTATTATTTGTCATGCTCAATAATTCATTTCCTTTCTTAAGTTTAGAAACCATTTTCTTACATTTTAAATTCATGGTTTTAAATTCTAATGTTAACTCATCAAATGCATCTTGTAATTTATCAAATGAGTAAAGAATAGCATTAGAAGATACCTTGGGCTTATCAAGAGCCATAAGACATAGGTTGGTTGCTTCATCATCATCCTTATTGGATGTGTCACTACCACTCCATGTGGCCACCATAGCCTTGTTATTTTGTTTCTTCAGGTTTTGCTTCTTCCACATCAGACATTCAAATTTGATGTGTCCTAATTTCTTATACTTATAACAAACTAATTTAGTCTTTCTCTTTCTTGCTTAATTTTCACTTCATTATTTCTTTTCTATGAAGTCTTCTTGCTTGTTCACTCTCATGAAGTTGTTGAATCCTTTTACAAACATGACCATCTCTTCATCTCCCTCAACCTTATCATCATCATCATGAGTCGTTGATCTGAAGGCAACACTTGCCTTCTTTAGTGGCTTTTGACCATGTTTAATCTTTATCTCATAAGTTAGGAGAGGTCCTATAAGTTTATCCAATAAAAGTGTGTTTGGATCTTTGGACTCTTTAGTTGTAGTCATTTTGCTTCCCAAGACTCGAGTAAACTATTAAGAAGCTTTTTCACCATCTCTTCAACCCATTGGTGATGTTTATAAACCCATCTGACATTTCTTTGATGGTCTCATCCGCTTTTATTTTAGACAATTTATAGTCAAGTGTAAGCATACTTATTTTAGATTCCTTGACTTGATTTGTTCCTTCATGAGTGGTTGTTAACTTGTCCCACACATGATTGGCATTGTCACAAAGTAAGACTCTATTATACTTACTTAGGCCAAGAACTTAAAATATTGTTTGCATGGCCTTAGCATTCAATTGTGCCATCTTAATATCTTGCTCATCATATTCATCTTCTTCCTTTAGCACAACAAGGTCTCCAACCTTTTTTTAGGGATAAATGGTCCACTGACAATGATCTTCCATACTTCATGGTCATTTGCTTTGATAAAAAGCCTTATCCTTGTCTTTCAATGTGAGTAGTTATCACCATTAAAGAATGAAGGTCTCATGATGAAATAACCTTCAAGTCTCATATCATTTACATTTGTCTCAAATCCCATGAGATAAACTTTATCTTAGCTCCTTCAACTCTTGTGAGCTTCTTAAAGCTTTACGCATTATGTTTGCATCCTGCATTTTTTGAGCTATCAAGGATATTTTTCTTAAGCTTATGAAGCTTGCAATAGAGACCAATGCTCTAATATCAATTGTTAGCTTAAGGTAAAGATTAAACCAAAAAGGGGCAAATTGAATCTATAAAAACTCGATCACAAATCTGTCTTTTACAAAAATTTAAATTTAAGTAAAAGAGAAAAGAAGTTAAGGATAAGAAAAACAAACAATCAATATAGAGGTTCAATCTTTAAAATTTAAACCTATATCCTCTCTTCTTGGCACTTCCTTACCTAGGTGATTCCCATAATTCACTAATGAATTTGTTACCTTTAAGGCTAAGATATAACCTTACAACTCTATCTTTTAAGGCTTGATAGAACCTTTCAATCCTCTAAAGAATTCTATCCTAAATTTTTAAGAGCTTTCACACACTTTCATACAACCTTTTTTGTGATATGAATAAAGTGTTTGCAAACAATTAAAACCTCTAGGAGGTGGGTGTTTGCTACAATGTGGATAAGATATAAATAAACTTGAAAAAGTATAAATTGGATACAAGAAGAATGAAAATTTTAAAGATTTTAAGCTTTTGTTGTTCAAAACCTCTAGTATGTAGGTGTTTGCTAGAATTTAAGTACAAAATGGATAAAACACAAATAAACTTGAAAGAATATAAATTGTATATAAGAAGAACTTGATTGATCTTGGTCTCTCTTGCTTCTTTAGTTGTTGGGAACCTATATTTATAGCTTGAAATTTATTTATGGATGTTGGGCATTAGATGAGGTTGGTGGAAAGCCATTGTAGCCCTCATAAATGCTTATTTTCATTCAATCCTGCACCGTTGTATCGATATAGTACCAAGTGTATCGATATAAGAATTAAAAATATGACCATTACAGGCTATTATTTCAATACTTGTCATCATGTATCGATACAGACAAACTTGCATCGATACTTTTAGGGGTTTAGGCCAATGCTTAGCTACTACTAAGCAATGTAATAAGACATATAGGGTGAGTATTGATACTTACTATGTTGTATCAATACATACTGATTTGTATCAATACATTTAAGGGTTTTAAACATAGTGTCGATACATTGATGCATTGTCTCAATTCATCATTTTAAAATCCTTTATAAAATGATATTTCTTGGCTTGAATTGACTTAAACATATTTAAAAAATTTTCTAAGTATAAATGTGCATTTTGGAACATATGTTTTTGAGAAAGTAGGAACTTAGTACGTTTCAAAATATTTTTCAATTTAACACAAGCATTAAGTTGGAAATAGTTGAGTATAAGTTAATTTAGCTTAAGTTATTGTTATATTAAAACTGAAATTAATTCGAAGCTAACACATGATAAATATTACAAAGCATATATTCATGAAGATAATATTATTTCTACTAATAAACATAAATCATTATAATGAAAATCTACATAAATACAATAAAATCATATATATCAACGAAAAACTTAAACTTTGATCATTGTTTTCACGCCTGACCTTTCAACATGGAATGAAATCCAGAGCTTAAGCAATCATAAAACTCACTAAATGAAGAATTAAGGTTGAAAATAACAAAAGTGAATGATTTTTAAGAGAACTACCTTGGAAAGCCTTAGAAAATTATGTTATTTTCTTTATTTTTTAGTGTTTTTTAATACCAAAATTCCCAAGCTTCTTTTAAAACCAATCTTCCTTTATTTATCGGGAAGGATTCGGCCAAGGTTGAAATGAAAAGCTTTTTGCCAAAATGTTTAAGGAATTTCTATCTATTTTTTTCTTTATTTTTCATAATTATTACTTTGATTTTGATTTGATTTAAATTAATTAAACTTGTTATTTTATAAGTTATGTCATCCATGACATCATCAAGCCCTAGAAAAATTTAGATGATATTTGTATATAATATGTAAAATTATATTATAAAAATTAATTAAACAGATTAAACTATAAAAAATAAAATTTATATATTTAAAATAAAATTTCATACGATCAATTTAATTTAATCTAATAATAAAATCAATTTTGATGTTTAGGAAAGAACCATAAAAATTCTAAACTCGTAATTTCATGAGAAAATCCTTACCGAGAAAATTGTTATATATAAAAAAAATGTAAAACTCATAAAATAAATTGAATTTTCAAAAACAAAATTAATATGAATTTAATAATAATATTTAAAGAATTTTAAAAATTATAAACTTAAAAAAAATCTTATTGAAAAACTCACAATGTAGAGAACTACATAACTTGGAAACAAAAATATGTTTAAATTTTATAAAAATGAATTAAATTCAACACACTAATCAAAATATTAATTTATAAAAATAATAAAGATAAAACTTGAAATCCATAACAATTTTTATAGGAAAAATTTCATGGATGCAATGCCTATGATATTGTGAAAAGTTCAAATTTAAGTCCCAAAATTGATAACTTGATATCTTATGGTAAAAAATGCCAAACAAATTTTTTCCTTGAAGATTTTTGATTTTTTGAAGTGAGTATCGACATAAGTACTACATGGGTATTGATAAAAATATACGACAGTCAGCTTCCTAAGTTTTACAAAAAAATTCTTAAAAATGGGAAATTTACCAATGATAGTATCTGCAAAAATAAATTTTAAAATTTCAAAAGTATAAAGTTAAAAAGCCAATTTCTTACATTGATATCCAATTTTTAATCCAAGATTAGTTCTTTACGATCCTTGAAATGGAATTTTTTCTATCATGTACACATGCGACCATTTAGGTAGGAGTAAAAATGTTTTAAGAATGTCCAGTCCACCTTGAGAAGTCTACCCTCATCGAGTAGTTGCTAAGTTCTTGGTCTTAGATATTTTTGCATTGTTAGGGAAGGTGCTTGGACAAAATTAAGTGTAAACAACTGCCCTTCTTTGGCTATTACTGAGAATTAGGTATAGGGCAAAGACCAAATGAACATAATTTTGTTCAGGCCATATAAGCTTTTCTAGAAAGTTTTTTATATCTATGCAGCAACTGCATCAATCCTTTACATTTAAAGCTAATTTTGTAGGGAATGAGCCATCAGTTACTTTTAGGCTTTTAAATTTCTTGATGCTAATCTCACCAAGACTAATCCATCAGTCACTCTTGGGCTACATGCCAATTTCGATTAGGCCTACCTTATTATCTACTTCTGGGCTTAGTGCTGATTTCGATATGGACATAGCCATTAGTTACTCTTAGGTTTGGTGCTAAATTCGATTAAGCTGAAGCCATTATCTACTTTTAGGCTTTGTACCAATTTCAATAAGGACATAGCCATCAGCTACTCTTTAACTTGGTGCTAATATCCATTTGCCTGAAGCCATTATCAACTTTAAGGCTTGGTGCCTATTTCAATAAGGATATAGCCATTGACTATTCTTGGACTTAGTGCCAATTTTGATTAGGTTAAGGCTGTCATATACTCTTCGACATAGTGCTAATTTCGATCAGGTGGAAGCTATAATCTACATTTAGGGTTGGTACTAATTTCGACTGGTACATAGCCATCAGCTACTCTTTGACTTTGTGCCAATATCGATTAGCCCAAAGCCATCATTAACTTTTGGGCTTGGTCTATTTTGATAGGGACATAACCATCAGCTATTCTTGGGCTTAGTGCTAATTTCAATTAGGTCAAATGCCATCATATACTCTTAGACAAAGTGCCAATTTCGATTAAACCGAAGCCATAATCTATTTTCAGGCTTGGTGCTAATTTCAACGGGTACATAGCCATTTGCTACTCTAAGGCTTGGTGCCAATTTTAATTAGGCTGAAGCCATCATCTACTTTTAGGCTTTTAAAAAACTTCTTCACTTACATTACGCAGGATCGCATGAAGAGGCCATTGTTTTCAAATCCATCTTTACCTACCTAACATAAGATTACATAAAAAGGCTAGCTTTTCTCACCTGACAACACAAAATCATATGAAGATGCCAACTTTTCTTACCTACCTAACATAGTGTCCCATGAAAATGCCACTTTCTTTACCATTACTTAAGATCATGTGAAAAAGCTAGCCTTTATTATCTACCTACCACAAGATCCATGAAAATGCCATTTTCTTCAAAGCCTTTTTCACTTATCTAACACAAAGTCATGTGAAGAGGCAAGCTTTTCTCACTTACCTAACACAGGATTGCATGAAAAAGCCATTTTCTTCGAAGCCTTCTTTACCTAGCTACCATAGGATCACATGAAGAGGCAAGCCTTTCTTACTTACCTAATACAGGATAATGTGAAAAGGCCATAGATTTTTGAAAAAGCCTTCTTTACCTAACTAATATAGGATCATGTGAAGAAGCATGCCTTTCTTATGTACCTAACACAGGATTACATGAGAAGACAGTTTTCTTTAAGGCCTTCTTCACCTACCTAATACTGAATCTCATGAAAAGGCAAGCCTTTCTCACCTACCTAACATAGGATTATGTGAAAAGGACATAGATTTCTTGCAAAACCTTCTTCACCTACCTAACATAGGATTCCATGAAGAGGTAAGCCTTTCTTATTTACCTAACATAAGATCATGAGAAAAGGCCATACATATTTTACAAAGCCTTCATCACCTATCTAACGCTAGATCGTATGAAGAGGCATGCCCTTCTCATATATCTAACATAAGATCGCATGAAAAGGTCTTCTTTTCTCACCTATCTAATACTGGATCACATGCCACAGATTTCTTACATCATAAGGATTCTTATATGTTATTAAGGCCTAATTAATCTAAGCCTCATTGGTGCCAATTTTTTTTCTTCTTGCTAGCTTGCTAAGGTTAAAGGGTAATTTAATGTTTGCCTCCCAAAATCTTTATCTTAATCTTGATTTTAGGAATTTAGGAATTATTCAATTATTTTTAAAAAATCATCAAATATCAAGTGTTAAATTAGTGTTCATTAATTCAAAGTCATAACTTAAGCAGCTAGATAAGTATTTACTTTAGGTGTATTTACTGATTTTGTTAAAGTCATGCGAAATACATATTTCATCAAAATTCTAGGATTTACAGAACAAGATTACTTTTTTATTCTATCTTGGAAAAAATCTACTTGATCAAAATCTATAAAAATTTTAAAATAATTTCAACTAAGAATTCTCCAATATCAAGGATAATGGACATGTAAGCTTCATCCATTAAGGATTTCTTGTGATTAATGATTACCATTCAGGACATCTTTGAATAAGATAAAGAAATGAAGTTAAAGGCACAAATGGTGTGGGACTACTAAAATTCAATTTAAAGAAATTGATATGACAAGGTCAAGGTTTATCAAGACCAAGTTAATGAGGGTATTGTTTTTAGGGGAATTCCTTTTAATCTTCAAATACAATAGTTTAAACTAATGCTAGAAAACATTAAGTCTTAAGGGATTAATTTGAAAGCCCTTTGGTAAGCATCAATTCCCAAGGTTAGGCATAAAAATTTTTAATGGTCATTTGGAATCAAACCAATATTAGGGCATTTAATTCAACCCTTTACTGATATTAAGAAATTTTTAGAAATTTGGGATCATTTTTTATTTGACATTGGTCTTTTCAAGTTTTCACTCTGGAATTTCATTTTAAATTGATTGCCCCTATCATATTTTTGATGGCTCAAAAATCATTCAAAAAGATGAATTTGAAAGGAGTTTTCTAGGAATGGACCGATAACTCAAATAGCTATGTTTGATCAAAACGGAATTTATTAGGTATGTGATGTAAACCGTGGTTATTGGTTTGGAAAGAAAAGGATAAATAAGCCCAAATCAAGTGTTTAAGGGTAATTAAATGAAGGATCATTTCCTTTCAAAAGGAATTAAATCCAATATGTTTTTCAAAAAAATTAAATCTCTATTTCTTTCTCTTTTTTTTTACTTTTTTATTTTTTCTTCATTTTTCATTCTAAAAGAATTTAAAATTTTTTTCGTCTTTTACTTTGAATATTTAAACTTAAAATTAGAACTGTTTTTGGTCTTTATAACTTATTTTATGACATTTGACCTGTTTTTTGTGTAACCTTAGATTAGAATTTGCCCCTTCTAATCTTGAAGCTTACCTTTCAATGTGAAGGCTAATCCTTGATTAAGGTTTAAAGAAAAAAATAAATTATCAGGCTCAAAAGGGACTATAAAATGAATAATTTTCTATATCTGTGAATGGATAAAAAAGGAGGCCATTTTTTATTTCAAAACAACCATTGGAACTAACAAGCATTTCACTAAGAAGAAAGGTTTTTTCTTCTGAAATCATTTTGAGTGCCTCAATTACATGATGTTGGAATCAATTTTTAAAAGCTTAAGGTATGCCCTTCAACATTTTCATCTTCACATCTACTAATGGATTTTGGTATAAGAGAAAATCAAATTGGCATGGAAAACATCTTAGATTTCATATCTTATCTATTGGATATTTGATTAAAAACATTTTATCCCAAAGTAAAAGGCATTTTTGGCTCATCTTTGCTATTATTTTTCTAAAATCAATGATTTGGAGAAGTGTCAGTAAAATTGTAGTGAAAGGTGTCCAAATTAGAGAGAGATCTTAGAATTACTATCATGATTTCAATAGATGTCAAACTATTGATATCTAAGTTTTCTAAGAGCATAACTTATTTGTTCAACTTTCAAGGAATCTAGAAAAAGGACGTTTAGGTGTAAAAGTCTATGGTTGAATGTTTAGGACAATCATATATATGGAAGTGAAGGACCTTTCTGAAAGAGTTCAACCTAATGGTAATCATATACCAAAGAAGAATTTTTTAAAATGTTCTCATTATCCTAGATATTAGAAATTATTATTAACATAATTCATGGTTCATGACAAATACAAACTATTTACAGAGCAAAATTCATTTCAAAATTCATAATTTCTAAAAAAAAGTATAAAGTTTTAAAGTCAAAATCGAAATTACCCTTGATTGGCACATTACCATAAGGTTGATGACTCTTAGACTAATCATCCTTAGTAGGCATCTACCAGCTCCCGGAATTTTGCTGGGTTATCATTCTTAAGAGCTTGTACTTTGCTTTTGAATGCATTGTAATTTTTCATGGAATGACTTTCCATCGCTTGGTGATACTTACACCTGACACTCATATTGTACCATTTTGGGTAGGGAGGTCCCTTAGGCTTTGCTAGGATAGTGGAAATCATCTGATTCTAAATAAAAAAAAGAAAGAGCTTTGTGTAGGAAATTACTAAGGCATGATATACCTTTATCCTTTTTATTTTCTGCTTTTGAAAATCACTGAACTTTCTCCTAGTTCTTTTTGCCTTTTAGAACTCGATGTAGAAACCCTATTTAATCTAAGCCAATATTCAGAGAATCAAAAGCCATCGTCTGAGGCACCATTAAGGTCATTCGTAGAAGCTTGTGTCAATTCCTATCATTCTTATCTAAGATAAGGTTGTAAATTATTTAATTTAAAATCTAGCCCCATAAAAAATTTACATTAGATAAAATAAAGCCCATGTGCATATTTAATTAGCTTATTTGGGCCTATTTTGTTTAATTGTATAGGGTCATAAATTATTTAATTTAACACTAGGCATTATAAAAAAAATACAATAAATGAAATAGAGCCCATGTGCATAATTAATTAGTTTATTTAGGCCTATTTTATTTAATTATATTAGGTCATAAATTATTTAATTTAAGACCAAGCATTATAAAAAAAATACCTTAGATAAAATAAAGACTATAGACATATTTAAATATATTTTTTAGGCCAATTTTATTTAATTATATTAGGTCATAAATTATTTAATATAATACCAAATATTATGAAAAATTTACATGAAGTAAAATAGAGCCCACATGCATATTTGATTATTTTATTTAAGCCTTATTTATTTAATTGTATTGGATAGTCTTTCCAAGATTTTTTTGATGGCCTTATTAAAATTATTTTAATTTAATATGTCCATTGTTTGAATTAATTTTGGTCTATTAGGTTGGATTAATGATTTTTTGAAGGACCCAATTAGCTTGATGGCAGGGTATTTCATGGTAAAAATTGATATTCAAGGGACATTTGGAATTTTTGTGGTTAGTTGGCACTCAAGTATTAGTATGTGGACCAATTAAAATTTGAAAATACATCCATGACTCAATATTTTTGTTAAACAATATACTAAATTAACCTCTCACCCTAGGTTTTTTAGCTATAGCCAACCAACCTTTATAAGTAACCTTTGTTGCTTTGTATGAAAAAAAAACATAAGCTCCCTCCAAAAACTATAGCCACCACCTTCAAAAATAATAAAATAATCTTATTCAGTCATAGCAAGCAAAAAAAATTCATTTTCATTTCACACCATTTTATGCTCTACATTTTATAACATTTAGCTCAGCCACCAAAACACCAAATAGGGAGACAAAAATTAAAAGCATTAAAACAAAGCTATAGACTTGTCAAGAATCGAATAAAAGAAAAAAAATTAAGTAGAGAAAGGGTAGTTGAAAGCTTTAGAAGGAGAAAGCACAAGGATTTAAGCTTTGCTGGTGTATTCATTCCCTTCTTTGTTATTTATTTACACCTTCATTTTATTTTCATGTCATCTTAGTGATCCAATTCATGATATCCATAACCCAACTAAGGAAATCATGCTTTTTTATGGTATTTGATTTCATGTTTCTTTAATGGTGCTTTAATTTTGCTTGGGTGATTAAAAAATGCATTTTCTTTGGAAGTTTTCAATAGCCCCTATTTTGATTTTATGGTATTATGTCTTATGATTCATGCTTTATAAATGTTCATCTACCATTTCATGATGTTATTTAGAAGGTAGTTTGTATTTTATGCATGATTTGCTTGTCAAAATGCCTTTTGATGATGCTTGTTCTTATATTTGATGTTAGGATGATGATGATTCATTTTTTTGGTTTATCATGTACCTATTAAAATGCTTCTTCAAAATGCTTGCTTGATAAGTGCCTATGCTATTTTTGAAAACCAACCCCCGGTTAAGTCTATACTAACCTCAATCAATGGGGACTGGAATAGATTTAATGTTTTTAATGTATTGGTTCTCCAATCTTGAGGATGTATCAAGTACAAAAGTTTGAGATCATGGCCTAATTAGGCCAAACAAATTTTGTTTTTAAATCAAAAATTAAAAATGTTTTCAAATGTTTAATTTGAGTTTTGTTTTAAGCCTATCATTACCATTAGTGTGGATAGCAGCTGGATTGGTGGCCTGTTCTATAAGAGTCAGATTGGTTCATTACACTAGTATCATGGACCTCAATGCTTGGATATTTGCATGTCTAACACCAGGACACATGACCATAAAAGCTTTAACATGAAGAAACCCCTATTTTTGTACTAGCAATACAGTGGCCCTAATTAAAAAAATTTATTTCTAGAATCCAAATAATTTTTTTGGAATTTTCTAGCATTTTTTTCTTGGAAAGGGCTTTGAATTACCTTTACAAACATACCTCAGTTTACCTCAAATCACTCTGTATATGGAAGTTATCATTTTTTGAACCTTCATTAATTAGAACCCTAAAATCAACTATTCCTATTTTGTTTAGGTAATTTTGACCAATCATATGATTTTTCTAGATTTTTTTAAACATTTTCACAAAAAAGGTTATAAAATTCCTATTTTAAAAAGGTACGTTTGTGATTTAACAATTTTGAATAAGTCCAGGATGATTTTTCCAAGCTCGCTAACTCAAACTTAGTTTCAAAAATTAGTTCCACCTAGAAAATGACTTTATCAGATTTATTAATATTTTCACATTAATTCTTATCAAGCTAACTTTCCAACGATACCTTGTTTGCCATTAGAAACCATCGGACCAAACCGAAATAAATTTAAAAAGCTGGATAGCATGATGCTATTGCTTGTTTTTGCTGAGCTTGGGGAAATTACTGGGATTTTCCTAAACCAACATTTCTAGTTACTCAAATAACTCAAATGGTATTCAATGAATTTTTCCCTAAAGTCTTGACTTATGACATAGGTCTTTTTAGGCTTGGATCAAAACTTAAAATTGTTTTCAAAATTAATTTATGTTTGCTATCTATAACCTTTTTCATCCTAAAATTTATTTTCTCCAAAAATCCCAAAATTTTCAAATTTTAAAAATCATTCAAATTCTTTTGTTTCGAGGGGACACTCCAACCTTATTTTTTTAAGAGATTTTCTAATCATGTTTTCTCTAAAGGGATACCCCATCCTTGCTTTTAAAATGGATCCAAAGTCTAAGCTTTCTCTCCTTTAGGTTTCTTGATGGTGACTTGCATTCATGTTTTTAAAAAACTTGAATTTCATTAAACCCGAGACAAGGTTCTACGTCAATATCCCTCTAATGCTTAATTTCAAGTATCTTCTTTCAAATCAATCTAGATCTTATTTTACCAAATCCTTTGTGTTTCTCCTCTCTCCTGAGTTGCATAGAGAGATAATGGTTAAACTTTTATCAAAAAATCAGATTTAATATTTAAAAAATTGCATTCATAATAAGGGGATTACACATAAATGATGATCACATAAAAAATTGAGGAAAACTAGGACTAAATAATTTATGGCTAGATGGTACCAATTTTGCGCATCATAGGAGTGTTGATCCTTCCCCATATATAACTGACTCCTAGACCCTTAAAGATGACCTTTGGTTACCTAGTCCATAAAATCAATATTGCGAGTTTCATAACTTGAAATTACTTGTTTTAATATGTATCTGATCATACCTAGCCCAAAATGGTCAATGGCAACTCCAAATCATGGCCATTTCATAATGGTCATCCAAGATCAATTGGACGAGCAATTCGTTCAACGGTTCTCTCTTCAATTTTTACCTTATCATGCCTAACTTGAATCTTGATCAAAGGATGATCCAAAAGCAAACCCTACTTCCCACTTATTTTATTTTCAAGTCGTAGCACACCACAAAAAGGGCATGTCACAATAGCTTGGCAACTCAGTTGGGGATTGATTTGATTTAGAGATTCAAGCCTACAACTAGCTAAATTTTATCATGATCCTTGGTTTCCCTTGATTTTAGTCATTATTTATTTGTAATCCTCTTTCTTTATCTTCTTTGTGCATGATATTTATTCACTATCACTCTCTATGCTATCCTTTTTTTTTTTATTTCTAGGGTTCTTTTATACTCTCCAAGAAAAAAAAAAGAGAAAGATGACAGTTCCTTTAAAATGTTAACAAATAGTAACACAAAGGTTTGATTATTTCCTCGACACACATCATGTACTCACATCTTATTAGACTCTCGGCTCTTCTTTTCTTGGAGAAAGAATAACACCTTTATTAGGTAGAAGTAAGTTATTTGTCCTCTGTGGTATCTTTTCTTGACCCGTGGGCTAGCAATATCTTTCGGGGTGTAAAGTACTTATACTTCCATGGCATCCGTTTTATTCATATGGGCATAGCAAAATACATCCACCTAAATCAAACCATTTTGCCAAGCCTGTGATAAACTTAAGATCGAGGTGCCTCAAGTGTCAATATAGGATGAAAGAACGATTGGGAATCTTTTAAGGTCAACTTAACCCAATATGTCAGCCAGCTAAACCATGTTATGCCATACCAAAATGCTACTAGAAAAACCCAAAGAATAGGATACTTGGGGAAACACTTTTAACCTATGACTTTTCTTTATCATTTTTTTTTGCATAAGCGATAATGAATGAACATCATCACCAATGCCTTCTCTCTCATGTCAAATTGTATCAACTATTATAATAATTCTATCAGGGTATGTTTTTATGATGTTTGACTAATGGCTAATGCCTTTTTTCCTTTCACAAGAAATAATATTTGAATGTTATCATTAAGCATCCATTTAGGCTTGGTATCACCTTCTAAGAACAAAACTCGCTCTAGTAACTTGTAACACTATTCGATCAATGGCTTAACACCTACCAAATACTAGATGTTGATGAGTGAACATCATTGCCTGAATCATTGGTAATCTTAAGAGGCACTATGCCATCTCATTATAGATAAACCTAAATCAAATGGGCCATCATGTTGGTCGATAAAGGCTTAATAGTTGCCTATTATTGCATAGTTATGAGCAATATTACCCTTGGACTTTTATGTTCACCCCAAGGCATCGTAACTCCTATTATCGAGGTGATGGTGAATGAATAATATAATGCCCAGGCTCAGGGCATAATTTGTCCATTCATATGGATCCCCTCCCTTCAAAGAGCAATACTAGACATAAGGATCATGCATTTGATGCAATCCATATGTCATTCCTCATATTTTTATAATCATAAAGGTAAATCTTCGTGACAATATTCTCATGCAAATCATCTTTTTATACTTACATTAACGTCCTCGTCACACTCACTTGCATTAACCTTGCTATAGTCTTTTTTGACCAATATAAGTGCATCTTCGATTAGGCACGAAATAGATTATCTTTGAGAAGCATGGAGAAAAAGCCTAGTAAGACATTTAGATAATATGCCCAAAGATAGAGGAAAGAGCTGGCATAAGTACAGCCACCATTAAATGAAAGGCAAATGACCATGTATTTTAGGAGACATTGCAAGCCCTTTTCTATGACAAACTTATAGGGAATGCCATAAGGAATTTTGCTAATATAGTTATGTCTGGGGAAATGATCAAAAATGGATTTAAAGCAGGAAAGCTCAAAATAGGTTAAACCCTTGACGTCGAGGAAAAAAATGCCATCAGATGAGGAAAAAAAAGGTCCAAGCCTTCACCTATGATGGGCAATCAATAAAGGATTTTACCATAGTCATCCATACATTGCGAGTTGAATGCCTTACCCCACTAAGGGTAAAATTAAATCAAATTCTTACTCAAGTATTTACCCCTAGGCATCCTTTCCAATGTATAACTAAATGCCCATAACTCCAATTAGGCTTATCTAGCAACCAACAACACTTGGGAATAATTAGAAAAGATAAAAGGGCATTCAAGATAGGATGCCCACAAAGTCAATCCTAGTTTCATACATAGAGTTACTTCGTCTACTTATTCAGGATCAATTGATTTCACTAATTTACTCTAGCCATCAAACCTATAGGGCCATTATAGACATCTTATTTTGTCTGGGCCAACTCTTGGCATCCCAAGACTTAAGTGAAAAGTGATCAAATTAGAAAATAAAACTAAATTGGGGTTGACTGTCGACCGCCAAGCCAAAAAATTTTGTTGGGAGGTCTAAAATACCTACAAGTCGCATTAAAGAAAAAAGTAAAAATTTCGAAAGTTAATATTCGAGGTATCACTAAAATCATTCAGATGAGTAAATAGGTCAATGTGAGGTAACTCAAGAAGCCATAAGTACATGCAAGTTGTATTTGTAGTATTGATATAAGGCTTTTATGTCGCTAAAAATTTAAATTTTTATGTGTAGTATCGATGCATGAGAGTTTGGCCTTGAGACCTAATGAGATGTATCAATACTCATCATAATTGTATCGGTATGACCTTTACAGTTGCTATAGTTGTGATTTTTGGCAAAATGTATCGATACACAAACTTAAGTATCAATACAAGTTCATGAAGTATCGATACACACCTTAAGTCTTGAGATTGAAAACAAATTTTTGCTTTTGATATTGATACATGTTTCATTGTATCAATACTTATGGGAATAAATTGCCTTATGTATCGATACACAAGGTTTTGTATCGCTATAGAATGGCATTTTTGCCAAATTTAAGTCATTTTTAGCCATTGCACCATTTACTCAAAATCTGATTCAAACATGTTTCTTGCACCAAAAATCATCAAAATTCATACCAAGCTTTGTCTTTGGGCTTATGATTAGATTTAAACAAAATTTTAAGTCCCAAATAGCCAGTGTAAGGGATATTTCATGACATTATGCAATTTGTAAAAGGTAAGACTGAACTTTCCCAATGCTTAGCTATATAAAGTAGCCTAGATCCACTATTTTTGCTAAGCAAACCAATGGGTTTGCATGGCAACAAAGCATAGTATCTAATCTCTATATAAGGTACATGGACGAAAACACCAACATGCCATTGCTTTTTCATCTTTTGCCTTTATAGTCACATGGCTACATAAGCTAACCTTGGACTCAGTTGAAGGGGGACCCTACCCAAAAAAACATTCTCATAGTCCTTTAATACTCCCCAACCATCAATAACTAAGAAACTTTGTTCCATTGTCGGAGCTCTTCAACACCACCACCAAAAATCTTTCTAGAAAACCTCAATTTCACTCATATTCCCTCTCGAAACTCCCATTTATCCATACTTAACTAAAAACCCTTCCTTTTCATCACTCTTTTGCTATTCAATTCTAAAAAATGTGAGTTCAAATTTGTTACTCAGAGAAAGGGTTGAAGCTTGAAACTTTCGGTAGATTTCTCTACTTAACTTTGCATATTCTTTGATTTTTTAACATTTTCATTATCTTAGTGAACTCTATATGTTACCATGACCCTTTTAAGGTTCTTATGCATCATCCCTGCCTTGTATGTGGTAGTCTTAGGATGTTGATGTTCTCTTGGCATCTTAGTGTTGCATGGTAGGCCAAATATCTTATCTTTCATTCTGTCATCAAAATAGACCCTTATTTATGCATTTTTTTGTCATGTTTCATCTATTTTCATATGCTTAACACATGTTTGATGTTTTCATAGCACGTATTGAGTATGTTCATATATTTTCTTGCATTTTAATGAGTCTTATACATAAAAGTGTTGTCTTGATAGCTTCAGCATACTTTTCTTCACTTGAATATGTTCATATCATTTCCATTCATGTTATTTGTCATCTCTTTGCATTTTTGTTACCTTTTCCATGTCAAAATGTCATCTTTGTATGTTTGTATGTAAAACTTGTTTATCTTTGTGAAGTTGTATTTTATTCATGATATGTTTGTCAAAATGCATGCTTGTTTGTTATAAAAATCTAATTTTCAAAAACAAATCCCCAAGTTAAGTTCACACTACTTCCAATAGATGAAGAATAGCATGGATTTGATGTTTTCAAAAAATTGGTCTCCTAATCTTAAAGACAAACTAAACCTTCCAAGACTAGATTCATGGAATAAAATACTACTTTGTTTTGTTAAAGTATTAAGCCTTGATCTTGAGTATAATACCCTCTTTAGTGAAGTGGTCAACAGGTTGTTTCAACGTTCTAAACTACTCCAAGATTGTAGGATGAATTTGTTATGCCCATGTTACTTGCTTTTTGCTATCACGGATGTTCAGATGTCTTAGACTTGATTTTACCCTTAAAAAAATAAAAAATAACTAATAACATCCCTATTTTTGTTCTGGCAACATTATAGTTCACATGCCATGAAGCAAGCCTTCTTTGGAAGGCCTTAATCTTGTCAAAAATGGACGGCAATGTCTTGCCTAACCCATTTAACTCAGATTCTATCAAGAAATATTACACGTAAAGGGCGAAAACCTAAAAAGGTGTCCTTAAAAAAAATAAAAAACATAAAAAACACAAAAAAATGAAAAAAACAAAACAAAAACAAAAAAAAAGAGAAAACAAAAAGGGTTCCAAATGAAAATTTGAAAAGGGCATCTGGGCAACCAACCCGACTACAATTAAAAACCATAAATGCGACTTGAGAAGATAAATTTTGATGAGGCATAGATCGAGATCATTTACAAAACAAAGCAATACAATCCTAGGGATCTTCCAAAGATCAACTCATACTAGTCATATTCATTGTTCAAGAAAGATCCTGAAAAGCACCTAAAGAACATCCATGTTATGATTGTTAGAGGCATCTTTCGCCCAAAAGATGATACTTCTTACCATTAAATCACTTGTTTGTCAATGTATATTGAGTTATGTCTATTTGTTGTCATGAATAAATATTGCTTTGTTTCTTTTAAGCCTTGTACAATTAATATTGCACTTGTCATTTAGTTGATAATGTTTGATAATCAACTGAAATATGCATCAGGACATCTCGATATTACATTAAAAGGAAAAGAAAAGCACAAGGAACTATGCTCACGCCCTGATTGTTAAGATCATGCACTTTTTGCCTCTAAACACCAAACCATTTCTTGCTTTCACAAGCCATATCTCAAGAAAAATCATTTTAAGCTAACCAAAAATTGACCCATTGAAACTAGAGACATCAACCTAATCAGTTAAACAGTCTCCAAATTGTTGGCAATGCCTTCCACTTATTAGGAAAATGATTGAGCCTTCCATATCAGGAAATGTAATAATCCAATTTCTTGAGAAAGATTTTTGGTCATATCTCCAGTGAAGCTGGGATAACCTACAATCCCCAATAGGATTAGGAAAATTTCCATCTATAGTTGCATCAAAGATAAATCGCCATCCTTATGAGAGTTTGAATGACGTACAAAGAGAACTATGGCTATCTCTTGTATTGGACTTCACATTGTGCAATTATGATAGCATTCCACATCATATATTCACAGTACCATCACATATCATCATATTTACAATATCACTTCAAGCTAGGTTTAAGGAACCTCTAAGGAATTCCTGGTAAGAACTTTAAGCTTTGCAAACCAAATGTCATTCAGGTAAAGTTTTTTTTCTTCTCATCACCCCATGGTAAAACCCTTTTTATCAAATGATTATTATCAAGTGCCAGTGTCAAGAAATTATTGTCCAAAAACTATCATCAAGAACTTATGTCGAAAACATTCCTTAGAATTTATGTCAAGAATTTTGTCAAGAACTGGTGTCAAAACCCTTTTATTGGGAAATTTTGTCATGAACTTTTATTAGAGGTTTTATCAAAAACTTTGTCAACACCTTTTCAAAGCCAACAAGTCAGTGGCACCCACTTTAAGGACCACAAGTCAATGGCACCTTTCTAAAAGCCCAGAAAACAATGGCACCCTTTTAAAGCCCACAAGTCAATGGCACCCTTTTCATAGACTACAAGTCAGTGGCACCCTTTAAAGACCACAAGTTAGTGGCACCTTTTTCAAAGCCCACAAGTTAGTGGCACCTTCTTAAAGCCCACAGTCAGTGGCACTCTTTTCAAAGCCCACAAGTCAGTGGCAACCCTTTAAAGCCCATAAGTCAATAGCATAATTTTCAAAGCCTACAAGTTAGTGGCACCTTTTCAAAGCCCACAAGTCAGGGGCACCCTTTAAAGCTTAAAAGTCAGTGACACCTTTTTTAAAGCCCATAAGTTAGTGGCACCTTATCAAAGCTTAGAAGTCAGTGGCACCTTTTCAAAGCCTATAAGTTAGTGGCATCCTTTAAAGCCCATAAGGCAGTGGTGCACCTTTCAAAGCCCACAAGTCAATGGCACTTTTTCAAAGCCCACAAGCTAGTGGCACCCTTTTTAAAGCCCACATAAGCTGGTGGCACCAAGTCTAAGGCAAAGCTCGCCCGAGTCAAAGCCCATATGAGTTGGCGGCACCCAAGTCTAAGTCGAAGCTCACACAAGCTGGTAATATCATGGTCAAAGCCTATACGAGCTAGTGGCCCTCAAGTCTAAGTTGAAGCTCGAATAAGCTGGCAGCACCCGAGTCAAAGGGTACATAAGCTGGTGGCACCCAAGCCTAAGTCAAAGCTCACACAAGCTGGCAGCACTAGAGTCAAAGCCCACATGAGTTGGTGGCACCCAAGCCTAAGTCAAAGCTTGCACAAGCTGGCGGCACCCAAATCGAAGGCCACATGAACTAGTGGCACCCAAGCCTAAGTCAAAGCCCATACAAGTAAACGGTGCCTGAATCAAAGCCTATACAAGCTAGTGGCACCAAAGTCTAAGTTAAAGCCTGCACAAGCTGACGGTACACTAGTTAAAACCCACATAAGCTGGTGGCACCCAAGTCTAAGTCAAAGCCTACACAAGCTGGTAGCACCTGAGTCAAAGCACACATGAGCTGGTGGCACCTAAGTCTAAATTAAAGCTTGCATAAGCTTATGACAATCGAGTGAAAGCCTACACGAGTTGATGGATCCTTGGGGTGGATTATTGTGGATTTATGAGTGTGCATGACTTAAAATATTTTTTTTTACTTAGAAATGTTTTCTTGACCAAGACTTTTCTTTCACAATTTGATGAGAATGAGAATGTCTAGATTCTCAACTTGTGGTAAAGTGAAGAGGACCATAAGATGAATTACTCATCTTATTGGTCTCAGATGACCATCATGAAATGGCCAATGCTTAGAGAGTTAGAGTCGCCATTGATCATTTCAGGCTAGGCATGATCTGATACCTATTGAAACTTATGTTTTGAGTAATGAAATTCAAAACATCAATCCTATAGTCTATGTAATACAAAGATTCATCGTTTGGGTTTCGAAGTTAGGTGCGCACGATGAGGTATGAACCTCTTTGTGACGCCCGAAATTGATACCTTACTAGCTATATCTTATCTCAATTTTGACTCTTTTGATCTTAACTTGTCATTATTTCGTTATAACCCCTTTTAATGCATGAATCTAGTAGAAATAATCTAGGTTTTGCTGAAAAATATTTAATCTCATATGCACCCCAGAGAGATGAGCAGTATAGAGATTTTCGATAAAAATGACCTTTGGATTTTACTTTGAAAATGGAATGTTCCACTTCGCACACTAAAGAGATACCCACACGGAACATTACCTTTAATTTTATTTGAAACGTTTTGAAAACATGAATGCAAATAATCATCACAAAGAAATCATTTTAGTAAGGCAATAAATAAAGTAACATAACATGGATCATTCAATGCAATGATAAAGAAAATGGGTGGACTATTGGAATTTATCTTGCTATTGGAATCGATTATTTGGGAATAACCGAATCAATAATTTTTAAGATGCATTTCCTTGATTAAACAAGGTTTGTTTCACATATTCATAGAAGTATAAGAAGGAGAAAAAATTAATTGTAGTTCGAAGATCGGGTTAGAGTATCCTTTCGAAAAGGTAGGGTTCGAGTATCTCTGTAAATGACAAATAATTTTGACAATAGAGGATTTTTAAATCTTAACAATTTTGAAAAGTGGGGTTGGAATATCCTCTCAAAAGGTCAGGGTTGGAGTATCGCTGTGGATGACAAATCATTTTGACAAAGAAGGATTGTTTCAATCTCTATAATTTTGAAAAATGAGGTTAAAGTATCCCTTCAAAAGGTCAGGGCTAGGTTATCCCTAAAAGTGACACGTTTGACACACTTTAGAGATGTCAAGTTAAAAAACTCAAGTTGACAAAACTTTGAGATTTAGAAAATGAGTAAGCATTTTGACAACTTTTAGTAAAAGAAATTATTGTGAATGAGGATGATAAAGATGTAAAATGTGTTTGTGCCTTGATACGAGTCAATGGGAGGTTAAAGCATGCTCTTGAGTCTGATCAGAGGTGATATGGAGGCATTCGAATGTCTTGTTATGAAATTCGGGAAGATAACTTAATTTTGACTATAATCAAAAATAGGGGATAGCATCACGCTATCCTATTTTCTAAATTTATTCTAAACTGGTTTGAAGGCATTAGAGGGTGGACAAGATATTACAAAAATAATTGGACGAGGGTCAACCTAACAATATTCCCCATGTCCCAAAAATTCATTTTCAAGGGGAATAAATTTTCAAGTTCAGATTAATTAAGCTACTGGTAGAGCATATGAGGGATAAGGTGTATCAAAATTTGAAAAATCACCCTGGACTCATTTGGAATAAAAAAATTACAAGCGACAGCTTTCTGGAAAGGGCATTTCATGAATCTTTTAGGAAAAATGTTTGAAAATTTTGGAAAAATCATTTAGTGGGCTTGAATGGCCCAACTAGAATACATGTTTGGATTCTAGAGGTTTTAAACAATTTAGATTTGAAAAATTATAACTCTCTCATCCTGAATGATCTAGAGGTTAATAAGACACTGTTTTAAAGATAATTTGACATGCTTTGATAGAAAAAATCACAAAATTCATAAAAAATCATTTAAAATTTTAAAGTGATTTTTTAATTTGTGATAGTTGTGTTACCAGTAGGGGACAAAGCAAAGTAAGGGATATCTCTTATTTTTTTATGTCTGTAGGTCCAAACTCAAGTTATTGACATTTGAATGTCTATGGGTAGAGGGAAAGAGTGGCATAAGCACCACGAACTCATTTGCACAGCCTCAAAGTAGTTTGGGACAATGAAATAGCCCGTTGATCATACCACTTAAGATTTTGACTAAAAAAAGGCATAAACATTTAGGGAATAATTGTAAGACCATTTTCGTTTCAAAATCAAAAGATTTGAGCTTATTTAACCAAGATTCCAGATCTAAAAAACTTAATTTCCCCTAGATATTTTGCTAGCTTTAAGGAAAATGCTAAGTCCATGCTAATCTTTATTGGCTGAGGTTAACATTGCTTGGCTCGGGGAGTTTTTGAAAATTAGTTTTTGACAACCATCAAACATGCATTTTGACAAGGAGAAGACAACAAACATACAAGGGGATGACACATAACATGAAAGGGGATGCTAACTTTATCAATGGTTTAGACAAAGAGAGTGTTGTGCATTGTGATAAGAAAATGTTATGGATACTGAAAATGATGATGATTCATGCAAGCTAATGCATAATGTGCTTGAAATGTGTTAGGCTAGGGATTCATATATGGATTAAGCATAACATGATGCAAGGATATGGCATAAAAATATCAAACTAATGAGGATAAAATTAGGCATTTTGCACATCAAAGGGGCATTAAGGCATTTAAATCCTAAACTACAACAACCAAAAGCCACAAAAATGCATGATAATCCTAAGAGAGCGATGAAAACATAGAGAGCTCACTAAAATGATAAAGATGCTAAAATATAGAAAATGAAAGTGATAACGTAAGAAGTTATACTAACAAAGCTTCACCTTTTGGCCAAATAATTAGAGCAATAGAGAAGGCTTGAATTTCCCTCTTTTCTTTGTTGTTAATAAGTAAGAAAAAGAGAAAACTAATGAGGTTTGGTTCTAGTATGGATGAGGGTGATTTTTAGAATGTGTAGTGGTTGAAAGTGCCCGAACCATGAAAATAGCATGCATGCATCGATACATTGCATATTGTATCGATACATTTAGTTCAAAAACCTTAATGGTACAATGAACATTGTATCAATATAATGATCAATGTATTGATACTATGAACCATTGTATCGGTACTATAAACCACTGTATCGATACATGTTGATATGTATCGATACATTTCTTTATCGAACGCATGTTTTGGTCTTGGCATAGCCTAGCATCGATACATGAGGTCCTGTATCAATGCAGAGGCTCATGTATTAATACATCTATGTGTAGTATCGATACAAATGGGGACGTTTCAAATTTTTGGATCATTGGATCATTGTATCGATACATTCAAGTAAGATTATGAATTTTCTCATATATTTTATCCCCGAACACCTTGAACTATGTAATTTGATGCCAAATCTTTGCATTTACCTTGGATATGATCCTTAGGCCTCTTTGATCTCCTCAAAATACTTTTTCGTCGAGCGACGCTCATCATCCCCTCTCACATCCATGCTCTATATTGCTAAAAATTAGCCTGACAAAATAAGGTATCTACAGCTACCTCTCTTTGATCGTTGTTGAAAATTAGGAATAGGGCAAAGATGAATAGATACTATTTTGTCCGAGGTGGAATGATGCTCCCTAGAATATTAGGGTGTTAGGTTTCTATGGTTTGACCCCCTTAGGCAGGTGCAGGGTAACATGGATTTTTTATGTGGGTGCCATCCGCTTGTATAGGCTTTGATTTAAACTTGGGTGCTAGCAACTCGTGCGAGCTTTAACTTAGGTGCCACTAGCTCATGCGGGCTTTAACTTGAGTATCGCCAGTTTGTGCAAGTTTTGACCTAGACTCGGGTGCCACCAGCTCGTGTGGGCTTTGACTCAGGTGCAACCAGCTTGTATGGGCTTTGACTTAGACTCGGGTGCCACCAGCTCATGTGGGCTTTGACTTGGGTGCCACTAGCTTATATGGGCTTTGACTTGGGTACCGCTAGCTCATGTGGGCTCTGACTTAGATTAGGGTGCCACCAGCTCGTGTGGGCTTTAAAAAGGGTGCCACTGACTTATGGGCTTTTACTTGGGTGCTACCAGTTTATGCAAGATTTGACATAGACTTAGGTGCCACTAGCTCATGTGGGCTTTTAAAAGGGTGCCACTGACTTGTGGGCTCTGAAAAGGGGTGCCACTAACTTGTGGGCTATAAAAAGGGATGCCACTGACTTATAGGCTTTAAAAAAGGTGCCATTGACTTGTGAGCTTTGAAAAGGGGTGCCACTAACTTGTGGGCTTTGAAATGAGTGCCACTAACATATGGACTTTGAAGAGATGCCACTGACTTATGGGCTTTAAAGGGGTGCCACTAACTTATGGGCTTCGACTTAGGTGCCGCTAGTTCATGCAGGCTTTAACTTGAACTTGGTGCCACCAATTTTTATGGGTTTTGACTTAGGTGCCACCAACTTGTGAGGGCTTTGTAAATAATGCTAACAACATTTTTTTTGATAAAACTTCAAATACTAGTTTTTCTTAACAAAAGTTTATTACAAAATTTCCCGATGAAATGGTTTTGACACTAGTTCTTGACAAAGTTCCTAACAAAGCTTTTGGTGAATGTTCTTGACAATAGTTCTTGGATAACAATTTCTTGACACTGGCACTTTGATAGTAGTTGCTTCATAAAAAAGGTTTTAACATGAGGTGATGAGAAAAAAAGGACCTTACCTAAATAACACTTGGTTTATGAAGTTTAGAGTTCTTACCAGGAATTCCTTGGAGGTTTAGCAAACTTGGCTTGAAATGATATTGTAAAAATGATGTATGATTGTAATATGAGTGCATGATATGAAATGCTATCATGATTGCATTATGTGAAGTCTAATATAAGAGATAGCTATAGTTTTTCTTGTAGGCCATTCAGACTCTCATAGGGATGGCAATTCGTTTTTGTTGCAGCTATGGACTGGAATTTTCCTTACCCTGCTAGGGATTATAGGTTTTCCCAGCTCCACTAGGGATATGACCAAAAATCTATTCCTAAGAATTTAGATTGTTGCATTTTTCTATTCGAAAGGCTTAATCATTTTTCCAAAAATTGGAAGGCATTGTTAATAATCTGGAGACTGTTTGCCTAGGTTGATGTCTCTAGGTTTGATAGAATGCTAATAGAATGCAAGGGTTGATTTTTGGTTAGCCTAAAATTATTTTTCTTGAGATGTGACTTGTGAAAGCGAGAAATGGTTTGGTGGCTGGTCATGTCGAACGGTTGTCTGGAAGTAAAAAGTGCATGATCTTGATGATGAGGGCGTAAGCAGAGTTCCCTATGCTTTTCTTTTCCTTTCAATTTAATATCAAGATGTCTTTATGCATGTTTTAGTTGATTATCAAACATTATCAGTTAAATGACAAGTGCAATGTGAATTTTACAGTGGTTAAAATAAGGCAATATTTATTCATGACAATAAA
Source organism: Adansonia gregorii (assembly GCA_038382025.1). Classification (NCBI taxonomy): domain Eukaryota; kingdom Viridiplantae; phylum Streptophyta; class Magnoliopsida; order Malvales; family Malvaceae; genus Adansonia; species Adansonia gregorii. The sequence goes on from JBBYHO010478050.1 coordinate 65,482, forward strand.
GAGACATAACTCAATATACTATTTGACAAGCAATTGTTAGGGTAACGAGAAAGATGATCTTTTTGGGCAAAAGATGCTTCTAACAATCATGACATGGATGTTCTTTAGGTGCTTTTTAGAATCTTTCTCGAATAATAAATGTGCCTAGTATGAGCTGATCTTCAAAAGATCTCTTGGATTACTTTGCATTATCCTATAGGTGTTCTCTATTCATGCCCCATCAAAATTAATCTTCTCATGTCGTCCTTGCAGGTTTTCAATTGTAGTTAGGTTGGTTGCCCAGATGCCCTTTTGGGATTTTCATCTAGACCCCTTTTTGTTTTATTATTTTTTGTTTTCTCTTTTTTTTTTAATTTTTGTTTTGTTTTCTTTTTTTTTGTCTTGTTTTTTTTTTGCTTTCTTTTTTTTAAATGAGGCCTTTTTAGGTTTTTGCCCTATAGTGTAATATTTCTTAATAGAATCTGAGTTGAGTGAGTTGTGAAAGGCTTTGCCATCCATTTTTTATAAGATTAGGGCCCTTCCAGAGAAGACTTACTTTACAATATACGGTCTTTCCTAATTAGGTGTCTACTTGTCCCATGCATCTTTGTGAATTAGGAGGATCTTCTTCAATACCAATTTACTTAGGGTGCAATTATTATGGGTGGATCTTTTTGTTATGGGCTCAGATCATACGTCTTTGATACATTTGACCATGGCAGATTGCCTTCATGTATTTTTCCTTGATGAGGTTAAGTTGGTCATATATGTTCTTGACCTATTTAGCTTCTCAAGTTTGATTTCCATAAAGACTATGAGAAAGGGGATCTCGACTTCGATAAGCAATACAACTTTCATCCTATAGACAAGAGAAAATAGGTTAACGCTTGTGGAAGTTCAAACTGAGGTTGGATAGGCATGAAGTGCAAAGGATAGCTTCTCATGCCAATCTTTATAAGTCTTAGCCATTTTTTCAAATATTCTTTTGATGTTTTTATTGGTCGCCTCAACTGCTTTATTCATCTTTTGGTGATAAGGATAGAATTATGATATTGGATCTTGAACTGTAAGAGGTGCGGAGCTTTCTTTGAAACCTTTTTCAGAATCAACTTCACTAGTGCAAATTGATCATTTAAATTTGATCTTCAAAGACCCATCAAACACATCCATGTCACTATCATCAAGACACCTAAAAGGGTAAAGAAATAGGCATTGCAAAAGACATACACACTATTTGAGGATTTGGATAAGAAAGGAGGCAAAAAAGTAATTGAGAGAAAGAGTTAGATAAGCATGAAGTGCAAAGGATAGCTTTTCATACTAGCCTTTGTAAGTCTTAGCCATTTTCTCAACTATTCTTTTGATGTTTTTATTGGCTGCCTTGACTACCCCATTCATCTTTAGGTGATAAGGATAGAATTATGATGCTGCGTCTTAAATTGTAAGAGGTCCAGTGGTGCAGAGCTTTCTTCAAAACCTTCTTCAAAATCAATTTCAATAGTTTAAATTGATCATTCAAAATCAATCTTCAAAAACCCATCAAACACAATCGTGTTACTGTTGTCATGACACCTGAATGGATGAAGAAATAGGCATTGCAAAAGGCATACACACTATCCGAGGATTTGGATAAGAAGAGAGGTAAAAGAGTAATTAAGACAAAGAGATTAAAAAGTGATAAAGACACAAAATATGGAATGATATATACAAAAGTTATTCTTTGATAATGTTTAATAAAGCTGCCCTTTACATAGGACACCTATCTGTCTTGCCTTTGGGCGAGGGCAAGTAGGTTTTCATTTCTCGACATTACATGAAAAGGATAGGAAAAGTGCAAGGGCTTCCGTCATAACAATACCATAGCTGAATCCTAAAGACCAAAAACATGCTATTCTAACATGCGTATCAACTAAAATCCTCATCAATTCACAATCAGAACATAGTAATCAAGGTTACTTTTGACTCAACAACATGCTAGTCATTTTAAATCTAGATTTCAACTTATCAAGATTAAATCTAGCATGTGAGTTCATGATTTCATCATATTAAGCACCAATTTTAGCTTACCTAAGGTAAATCCAACCTTGAATCATCAAAATCAAAATATATTATCATTATGCATCATGATTGAAACATAACTTAAAAGAATTCAAGTTGGTTGAGACCTAGATCATGCACTTCTAGTTGGTCGATCATGATTTAAGATCAAGATCATCTAATTTCACTTCTATATCAATCACTTTAATCTATACATGGCCCCTAGCTTAAGTTAGACCAAAACATCAAGACCCAACAATAATTAAGGATTGAATTTAAGATCAAAGAGATTATCATATCCAAATAAAAGATCAAGCAAGACCATCATAATTTTAAAAATCATGCTTAAATATCAATAAAATCAAGCTCAACCTAACTAATTTCAAAATCACATCATCATTTCATCAAGAATCAAGCAAAATGAATCATCAAGAACAAAAAAAAAAAAACAAGATTGTTGATTCTTTATAGATTAAGATAAAGCAACATCTAATCATATGATCATGCTACTAAGTTGAAAATTAAATGACTAAGTAAAAATGACCTTTTTAAGCTTCTTCTTCTAAAAAGTTAAGAGAATTTGAGAGAAATTCTAGATATTTTTCTAAGCAAATGATTAAAATGTAGAGTTCCTAAATGTTGTGAGTTAATAATAACCATCTTTATATATAGCTCTTAAGTGGCTGAGCTAATCATAAATCACCCTTAGATAATATTAAGATTAACTACTAACCTACCCATCTTCCTTAGCTACCTAGGTAAGAATAACTATTATACCCCTGCTTGAAAATGAGCTAATCATCACATAAAGCACACGTTGAATTTTGGCCAAGGCATGTAAATTTACTAATCTTATATAATTTTATGACATTTAAATTATCACAAAATGTTCTAATTAAAATTCAATTAAATGTTCTTTTCTATAGTAAAAATAATCCCTAACGTCTTTCCCTCAAAAAATTCAAAATTTCCTATCCCAAACCTCTTTGATTAAGCTATCAAGAATTCCTAACACCTTAATTACAAAGGTCTTTTCATGACCTAACCTCGATTAAACTCTTTTGAACTAAAGTCCATATTCAATTTCATTTTGGTGTAAGCAATTTTAGAATCCGACTTCTAAAACTCTTTAGATTTAAAAATCAAACTTTAGGCAATATGGTTAACATTTTACACTAATTGGATGAAGCCTTAAAACACAATGGCCTTGCAATGTTAGTAAATGAGTTGTGATGATGAAATCCTGGTGCATCAAAGTCATGTTTCTAAAAGTATTCCTAGTCATTGTGCTGTCAAGACGGGGCATTAACAATGCACAAAGACTAGTATATGCTAAGTCTCCATGCATGGGATGTATGCAATCTTTTGATCTCATAAAGATTGAAGTATACAAGATACTTGGGAATAGCATATGGGTGCTTGTTTTGTAGAAACAAGTTCACTGAACTAGGCTGATTGAGAACTATATTTGGTCTAAGTCATTCAAGTGTTTATGGAATATATTTCCATGTACCAATCGTGTATAATAGTCCTCAAATTTATGTTGTATAAAGAGTGTTAAGCCCATGAAACACAATGACCTTGCAAAGTTAGTAAATCAGTTACGATAATGAGATACTTGTGCATCAAAGTTGTGTTTCTGAAAATGTTCCTAGTAATTGTATTGTCAAGACAAGGCATTGACATGCACACAGACTAGTATATACTAACCTTCATGCATGAGATGCATGCAATCCATTGATCTTATAGAGGTTAAAGTATACAAAATACTTAGGACTAGCATATGGGTGTTTGTTTATAGAAACAAGTTCACTAAACATGGCCTAATTGAGAACTCTATTTGGTTTAAGTTACTTAAGTGTCTATAGAATCTGTTCTCATGTGCCAGTCGTGTATACTAGTCTCAGACTTATGATACCAGGTCATCTCGTATTAGGAGTATTATGCTTTGATTCCATAAAAAATGGGTCCACAAAAGATGGATGCCTATGGGGGTGGTCTTGGGTATAATATGAATGATATGGTAGATGAATGAGTGATTGAGAGAGGATTCCCCATTCTGAGTGACATTAGAGACACATCTTGAGTGTTCTTAACTATAGCTAATGGATTAAAGTCTTTTGCCAAAGCATATATTTGGATTATAAAGAATAATTCCTTATAGATCCATCTTAACCATAAGCTATAAAAACTAATATGGATAGAGGTTTGGGTAGACACTGTACCATGCTCATCCTCAATCTATGATATATGGTGAAAGAACTATACTACTCTAATAGGCTGGTTACTGAAAGGTTTTTGTAAGGTCACGTAACTTTTCAATATTTTGGTAGTCATAATGGGTTGCTAAATCCTACTCTTAATCATGAACATAATCAATAAGATTATTTACGTTCATTTCCAACATGTTGGGAGTCTAATGGGTCACACACAATAAGGTTGAACTATTGAATTAAATCTAGGATTTAATTAAATAAAAGGTAATTTGAATGAAGGACAAATTGAATAAGTTCAATTATTTGAGAAAAATCATATTTATGAAATCAAGATTTTGTTGCCTAATTAAGACTTTAATAATAAGATTGTCTTATTAAAATAATGTATAAACTGAGACATGAAATGTAAAGGTGGATAAACATAAGTTCTAGTTGAAATAGGATTTCACCTGCCCTCAAGATTTGATTAAGAATCAAATTCTCCATCTTAATAATTTGTTTATAATCCTTTGAATATTATTATAATATTAATTATTTGATATTTAATATTAAATAATATTAAAATTAAGTTAAAAATAGTTTTAACTATATTAAGGATTTTATAGTGACAAAATCCTTAGAGATGTGTATGTGCTAGCTAATTTGTGTTTTCAAATTATTTATTTAATATTTTATTATTTGATAATTATATTTATTAAATAAATATTATTTATTTAGAATAAATGAAATTGAATTAATTGGATTAAATTCATGGAAGCACAAGTTTGGCCCAAAAACCCTTATATTGTGCCATGATCCATGCTTCTAGCCTAAGCTTGTTAGGCTGATTTGATTGATCCAATAAGATAGACGAATTCAGTCAAGGCAAAGGAGGAATAGCTAACATTTAATTAACCTAAAATAAGAAGAATGAGTCCAACTTGTTTAGGGAATTTTAATCAGGTTAAAACTATTCCATTCTAAATTTGACTAGGAGTAGGATTAAGCTCATATATGTAGACATGATGGCCTAAAGGCTTTATAAGAGAATTTAACCTAAAAATTTAAGATAAGAGGCTGCTAAATATCTTGAGAGAATATTTTAAAAGATAAAATTTAGTTTTTCTCCAAAATATTCTAATTTGAACACAAACCATATTTTACGCCATCTTTTTTAAAGGTTTTATGCTTGGTACAAACTTTTTTCATTCTCTTTTAAGGGTTCTAGTTTGATTCCAGATTTAATGTAACCTTTTGATTATCAACTTAGCTAGCACTGGAGAACCACTGGGCCTCAATAAGATTTCAACAATCGTATGTATGGATAACCATTAGAGCAGGACTCTGTGCTAAATATGGTCTTCAAGAATCTTTTAAGAGACCAATTTCTTAGTGTTTTGTCATTTAGATTTTGACATCTAAACTTAAGGTAACTTAATCATATAGACAATTAAATCTTGATTTAAAATTTTATAGTTTACTACACATAAATCCCTCCTTAAAGATCCATAGAGAAGTTTAAATATTTCTATGTTTATTATTTCCACTGTGTTTATCTTTATATATTGATGATTTTTGAAATCCAATACTTGCATTAGGTCAGGCTTCACTGCGAAAGCATTCCCTTCAACTTATACCAAATAAAGTTTTCATACAGGCCATGTTTAGTGAGCTTGTTTTTACAAAACGAGCACCCATATGCTATCCACAAGTATCTCTATACTTCAACTTCTATAAAATCAAAGAGTTGCATGCGTCAAATGCATGAAAGCTTAACATATGCTAGTCTTTATGCATTATTCATTTTCAATGCCCTATCTTGACAATATGATGACTAGGAACATTTTTAGAAACATGGCTTTGATGTATAAGGATCTTATCATTGTAACTCATTACCAACTTTGCAAGGCCATTATGTTTCATAAGCGTTATCCAATTAGTGTTTGCATGAACAATCATGCCACCAACATGAAGGAAAATCTTGAATCACTAACATAAGTAATTGGTTTGCCTTGTTAACTATTATTTACCTCATCCAATCTGATTGGCTCTAGGGCATATACTAACATAAACTAGTTTAACCGACCAGTTTTGTCCAATTTGTCATCACTTTTGCTAAATCAATATGGGTAATAGAAGAAATGATCTTTGTTCGTAAATTTTGTAAGACCCAAGAGATCAACAAGGGATCTTTATTAGTTTGATTGTTTTTTAAAAATTCAATTCGATGTTAATTATCATAAATGATTTGATTTAAAGGGACATATATAAAGCACAGCAGAATTGGAATGGAGGATTTAAGGAAAAATGGAAGATTAATTTAGTGTCACATTTGGTTACATTTACTAGTCAACCAATTGTATTTTATATGGTAAGCACAATTGTTACAAAAATTTATTATATCACTAAGATAAATCATAGGAGACTTGAAAAGTGATAAAATGAATTTTAGGTATTGCATGCGTATTCTACTTAAACATTTGATTATATATATATATATCTAATAATTATATAGCAGCGAGCTCTTGACATAAGAAAAATGTTGGTTATACAACTTATTTTCTTAGAATCTTTGTAAAGTAGAATTATATCCATTCTGTACAAGTTAAAGATGTTATAAAGTAGAAATCACATCCATAATGAGAAACCATTTTCCAACATAAATCCATTGGGAAGTTATCTATACCAATAAACTAAAAAGAATCTCTAAAAGTTATCTATTGGACACGTGTCGAGCTCTTCTACACAACACATGGGAAGCTTTTTTTATTTGTTTTAACTTTAAATTTTAGTTTTATAATTTTTTTTGCTTTATTTTTAAGTGATGCCTTTTATATGGTTTGGTTTGCATGACAACTCACGGATTGATTTAGTATTTGAATCTTACCTGTTTAAGAAAAATAAAAAATTATTGTATTAATTATTTTAAGTTTTTTATTTTATTTTTAAGCGATCTATTTAAAGAGATAAGTTCACATGGTTCTTAGGTCATTTTAGAATCCATACCCTACCCGCATATGAAAAATTTTGTAAAAATTATTTTTAATTTTTTTAGATTTAAGTTTTTTATTTATTTTTAAGCAATATATTTAAAAGTTTTGGTTCGTATATTGAATCATCGGTCAATTTCGAATACGTATCTGAGCTATACAAAAGAGTTAAAATTTTTATTTCATTAATTAATTTATTTTATTTTTAAATAATATATTAAATAGATTGATCTATATATTGACTTGTGGGTCGATTTAAGATCTATACCAAAATTGTATCGAAAAAAGTTAAAAAATAATTTAATTTTATTGTTAAATTAATGTATTTAAACGATTGGTCCATATGTTAACTCATGGATCAATTCAAGATCCACAGGAAAAAAATCTTTAAATAACAAATTTATTTTATTAATTGTTTGAATTTCAATTTCAATTTAATGATGCATTATAAAGTTTACTTTGCACATTGCATAACAAGCCAATTTAGGATCTGTATCTTACTAGCTTAAGAAAAAAAGTTTAAAATTTAAACTAATTTTATTGATTTTTTATTTTTAAATAGTGTATTTAACAGCATTGATCCTTACATTGACTTGTGAGTCGATTTTAATTTTGTACCTAATTAACTCGATAAAAAATTTATTTAATAAAACAAGTAATTTTTATAAAATTATATCAATAGTATTACATTTAAAAATAAAAAAATTAAATAAATTATTATAACTTACTAAATTTTAATTTAAAATTGATTCTTATTATTAATTAAACAAAAGTTAAAAAATTAAAACACTCTAGTGAGTCTCTTGTTTAACAAAATTTATTTCTATGTTTAAACTTTTTTCCATTTTCTTTCAAAGAGACCTAATAAAGATCAATAAGATGTTTAGAATGAAGGTGCATGACCAATGACCTTTCATGCGCTATCTATAATAATCACTCTCAGTATTTTTTGAAAGCTTCTTTGGTGAAATTTTGCCTTTTCCATATTGTCACAACATGGCCAAGATCCCAACTCGCCAAATCCAAAGGTGGGTGAATCCCTCGTTCCTATATATTTTGTATTTTTCATGTTTAGAGATTAAATTGTTGAGGTGAATCGCTCACTTTACTTAGCCCTAAATAATCATTATGAAGTGACCATTTGTCTTGGAGTCGCCACTTTTTAACAGGGCGAGGTGAGATTGGTCACCTACTAAAGTTCATATTTTGAGGGTTACAGAACCTTTAAAAACAAACTTCAACATCCACGTTAACACCGGAGATCACATTAAAGGGTTGGAGAGTTAGTTACAATCACAATTAAGTATTAATCCCTCCCATGATGTCCAAAAATAGATACCTCTTAATTACATGTTAATTAAATCTTGACTTTGATAAATTATAATTCTTGTATTTCAAAATTTCTTGATCCGTTTGATAAATTAGGGTTTTAATATTTTTCAAAGTCAAAATGCCATCCGTAGCCTATCGGATGAAACCAGAAACACAAAGTTTTATTCTATGAAACTCGAAAATCTTAATTTTACTCATTTTGAAGAGAATATCTCGATATTGAAATAATCCGTGGAACGCTTCTGATATGTTGGGAGACATCCCATGTACTACTCTAATTCAAAGATATTTCTTTAATTTTTGAAAATTTCAATTTTTATTAAAAAGAATAAAAATGTGACCTAAGACCCAATCTTAATGAAAAGTATAAAACTAGATTTAAAATACTCGAATTTGGTTGAAGATACCAAAATGTGCTGTAAAACATACCTTCTACATGAAAGTATCCCAATAGCTTTAATAAACATGGTTCTAAAACAATACTAAAATGCCTTCCAAGATATGCCTTCAACATGAAAGTATCTCGGTAACCCTAGAGGACTTGATAATGACACGAGATGTCTAACCTATCCCTAAAGTGCACCATTGAGATGAAACCACCCCTATGACCCTAAAAGACTTAGTTTTCAAATAAATTACAAAAATGCCGCTAAAGTATACATTCAATGTGAAAGTATCTTAATAACCCTAAATGACTTGATAATGATATAAAAGAGCAATTTAGATTCGGATATCATTCTTCTAATATATAAAAAGAGTATGATTTGGGACAGAAGATTTAAACCTCTGAATAATGGACCAAAACCTATTGCCTTTCCACTTGGCCATGCCCTATTTATATATTTTTTTTGAAACTACTAAACACTAAAATGCGTATTCCTTGATCATCAATTCTAGTTCCAAATAGCTATGGAATAGATTAGATTCTTGCCAAGATTTTGGAACGTATGGCTAGAAAATTAAACCAAATTTATCAATCATTACATATAATTCAATTAAGATATTATATGAAAGCATGGTTTCTTTTATTCTCTTAGAAGAATTGAAGGCTTTTTGATTGGGTATGATCCTTATTGTGCATCTTGATCAATTAGATTGTTTCATTATGGATTCCTATATGAACTTTTTATAGATGTGTTTGTGGGTATTCTTTTATCATTTCATCCAATAGGAAGAATTCCTCTCAGTTTTTCTGCAATTTTTTCTATTTTTTTATATAAAAACCTAATATTAGTTCATAGTCGTCAACATCTTCACCATCTAGAGTAACGATGAAACAAAGAATAAATGGGTAACTTAAATGACAAATATGACCTAAAGTGCAAAAATTACTAATAGGTCTATAAATTTCTCAAAATTACACTTTGGCCTCAAATAGCTAAAGATGCTTGAGATGTTCATAAAGTATTCAAAATATCATAAATGTATAAGTTATTCTAAGGAATTACTTAAACAGCACTAAAATGAGAGACTCTATCAAATAGTCCCCAAGTTTTTCCCAAATTCATAAAATAATCCCTAAAGCATTCAAAATGCATGGCATGGCCCTGAAGTAAAATTAAAATGCATGGAAAACATTTCTAATATGCTATAAAGCATTCAGCCAAGCATAAGAGGCCTTCAAAAAAATTTTATTATTTTGCAACTTGGTCTTTAAGGTTTCCCAAAATTACGAATGGCCCTAAATTGCTTAAAAAATGAAAAATTCTATTTTCTGGCCACTACCTATTCAAATTAGGCATGTAAATACCTTAGATGGTTTGAAACATTTTGGGAAAAAACATAAAATAGTCCCTAAAGGTTTGACTAAGCTAAGAAATACCCCAAAATAGTCTGAAAATGAAAATTACATTTTGATCCTTACAGGTTTCGACTAAGCTAAGGGACACACCTAAGTGAATTTGAAACAATTGGAAAAATTATGAAATAACACCTACAAGTGCTACCATGAACCAAAACCATTCCAAAATAGTCCAAAAATTAAAAGAAAAAACATTTTAGCCCTAAAGTTTTAACTATTTATAAAATAATCTCTAGAAAATTACTTTTCATGAAATTAGACTGAAATGCATATTAATATCATCCTAGAATACTACCAAGCTCAACACACAACAAAAATTCTCAAAGTATCAATATCTAAGAAAAATCAAGCTAGACGTAGAAAGAAAAAAAAATTAAAAGTGCCAAATACAACCATGTATGAGCCATGAAATCCATCACCATTAGAATTTATATTAGCATATATGAACATAGTTTAGAGCATTTAAACTTTGAAAATGTGGTTTTAACAAAATTTAGTGGCTCCAAGCTTAGCCTTTAAAGTAAAGATGGCAATGGAGTGGGGCATGGGCAAATACCACAATGTTAACCTTGAATTTAGTTTTGATATAACAAACAAACTTAAGCTAAATTAATATACGACCTTGCATTTCTGTTTAAATTGAAAAAGATTCTTAAAAGTACTAAGGCAATTCATTGAGATATGTTTGAGTCATCAAAAATGATT
>JBBYHO010478491.1:0-24306 GCA_038382025.1 Adansonia gregorii
AAAATGATAGTAACATACTTTATTCCGTCAATAGCCCCAATAAAATTTTCGATTAAAAATATTTTAAATCATGATATCTAATTTAAAATACAAAAAGATAGTAGCATATCTAGCACACCTTGAAATATAGGAATCAATTAAAATTTCTAGCTGAAAATCATCTCGATCATTAAACAAATAATTCTAGTTTCCAAGCTATCAGAACTTTTTCAATCCATGCAAAAACAGTTTCACTAAGATATTGAAATTGATCTTATGTAACCCTTTGAATCTCATTTGGTTCAATTATAAATAGAATCATTGCAGCTGCTTCTTTTACTAAAACCTTTTTTATCTGGTAAAAGATGATCCATCTTCAACCTATCACAAATTAAAAAACAAAGAAGAAGTGTTCTTCTTATGTGAAACATTTCATAATATACAGTTGGATTTCCATGCAAAATCTTCATCACATATTGCCTTGCCACCTAATATGAGTCTTACATGACTTCTTAGAAATGTACGTCTTGTAGTTGTCATGGATATATTTTATAAAAGGAAATTGGCGAACATCACTTCTAAATTAGATGAGCTTTTTGAACTAGAGTTAATAGTAATTATAATTATCTACAGAATATAAAGATAGAATATTCATATATGCTAGACTCCGTAAATTCCGTAAAGATAAAATGCCTATAATTATTTCATACAATCACATTATAGTTCTAGAACATTATTACATTGCATGAAAATAAGCCAAGTATCGATACGCAAAAAGAATTGACCAATACTACCTACTCAATTGTTTTGCCTCGTGTAAGATATTCCAATAAAAAATTGTCTCCATTTTGCTGATGTGAACTTTTCAATTGCTTTATCATAGAAACATGAAGAAATAACCTCCATTTTTTTTAAAAGATCTATGCATATACCTATAAAACAAGGGTTAGGAATAAATATTGAAGTTGTACCAAAAGATGACTACTTCCACTAGCACTAGCTGATTTTCATCTCTTGGCTTTTACTCTCATAGCTTATTCTTTTGCACACAATGTGGCATCTTATTTATACAAAAATACTTTAATCTAATCGATGTTATTTAATTTTCTAGATTGACACTCCCGAGGAATTGAATGAATATTACTTTTTATAACTTTTTCATGCCCTCATCTTTTACATTGTTGCCACCCAAGTCAAAATGCATAGAATCATATAAAAGTTCTGCTTCCACGTGCTTTTCTTCTTTACAAGAGAGTAGTTCTTTAATGGATAATTGTTGAAGTTTTTTGGTTGCAGTTGTTATTTTAAATATTCACCAAGTAATTCATAACCTGCAAAACCTTGTATTTTATTTTTTTAAATCTTTACTTTTCTATGGCATAAGAAAACAAATATGCATTAGAAGACTAAATATAGATTATAATCCAAATGAGCAAGGAAAAATATACCTTAAAGAAATATTTCCCAAATGTCTTATGTTGCATTATAACAGTGTTGGACATTACATCCAATTGGACTCTAGTGTGCTAATTTATTTGGAAAAATGATGATATCTTGTACGTAAGCTATTGAACTTACCCTTCAATCTATCAACATTATAATCTACTCCAACTAAATCGAATCACTTATTATTAATCTCTAACTGTACTATGAGGACTAGTTACATGGGAAAAAAACTTTACCTTTCATGATTTGGGGGAAAGCCAAAAATATGTCAACTTTGGATTGAAGGCTTCTTTAGACAGGTGTTGCGTGTTATTTGGTTAACCCTGTTAACATCAGTTGCTCACAATGTGGTCAAGGAAAAGAACATAACATAATTGATAACAACTTTATCTAGGATGTATGAGAAGCCGTCAATGAATAATAGGCTAAATCATATGAAGAAGTTGTTCAATTTGAAGATGGTAAAAGGTTTGAACTAGTTTACTACTGACGTATGTGGAAATTGAATTTGGTTACGAAATTCATGCATTGATTCTATTGTTGTCATTTTCAAATAGCTGGGAGTCCATGAACATTATTGTTATAGACACCTGATTTCGTCTCAGCCCTCTCTTTGACATTCCAAAGCACCTAAGATCAAGAATCGAATGGATATCCTAGTGGGGGTCGATCTCCTTTCATAGACTAGGCATTTTTAGACTCTCTTTGACATTCCAAAGTGTCTAAGATCAAGAATCGAACGGTTATCCTAATGTGGGTCGATCTCCTTTCATAGACTAGGCATTTTTAGACTTAATTTATCATATTTTGATGATTGCTTGTAGCCCGAATCACTGCATAATCGAAGAATTACACCCAAAGTTTTGTAAAACAAATCTAGTAAAAATCTTTTTTATATGGTGTGCATAGTTAAATTATCCTTTTTAAAAAATTTTGAGACTTTTTTAGGTAGAATTTGTAAGTATACCATTGCATAATTTATACCGATACCGTTATAGTAGTTATTCCGATACTCTTTTTGAAAAATAAAAAAAAATTGAGCAAAAAATTGTATCAACATTTATACCATGAGGTGTCAAATTGTGAGAAAAATTTAATTTTTTTCAGTTAATTTTGTTTGGAAATTTGATTTTCCTTTCACGTTAGCATTTCTTTATACTTTTCTAAGTTTAAGATTTTTAACCTCTCCTTCTCCCATATAATTTTTTTATTCCGTTGTCTATTTTTAATTAAACACTTTGAATTTAAATTTTTCTTAAATCTAAATCAATTTGAAATTTTTCTTCATTTTTTCAAATATAGAATTTCTTTTTTCATTGTTTTTTCTCCTTAAAGTTTTCCTAAGTAAAGGATCTCCACTTTTTCTTTCCCACGTACATAAAATTTATTTTCTAGTTAAACATTTTAAATTTAATTTTCTTTCTAAATTTAAATCCACCCAAAACCTTTTCCAAAATTTTTCACTTAAGGAATTTCCTATTCCATGAAATTTTCCACTAAAAGCCTTTCAAGCATGCAATTTTATTTTTTTCACCCATAAAATTCTCCCATTTATTTTATTTTCCTCATGCCATTTCCATTAAATTACATGAACTATCAATTTTTTTTTTTCAATTTGGTCCTCTATATCTTGGAATTATTGGATTTTGGCGGCTATTTCTTCCACATTTTGCACATTGATCCTTTTAATTTTTAAACATGGAATTTTTACATGAAAATTCTTATTTTAATTTTTGCATATTAATTATTAATTAAATATTTTCTTGTATATATATATTATTTTTAATGTACCAAAGGGATTTTCTTGATGTGCCTAAAGCTTTGAATTTAGGGTAATGGGCATTAATGCCCATTTAAATCCTCCAACAAAGCTATTTTTTAATTATTTAAGAATCAAAATTAACTTCTACTATTTTATTTTTATTTTTAATTTATTTTCATGTCATTTTTATGTGGCTTTTAGGCATAATGTTTCTTTAGTTTTCAACTTTATTTGTTCTATTTTCACCAAAAGGCTTCTAAAAGGCACCCATGGTAACCTATAATTTCCTATGCATGTAATTATATGTCCCCCCACTATCCCATTTTGATGTGAAATTTGGAAAAAAAAGGGAGGGATAATTAAAAAATCCCCAAATCCTTCTTTTTATAAATAGGGGATGATTGTTTCAACTAAACCCTTTTGGCTTTTAAGTTACTTGGTTTATTTCTTAAGTATTTTTCTAAGTTTGAAAGGTTTTCTAAAGCTTCACAAGGTAGTTTTCTAGTAAATTTGTATTTTATTCATACCATATCATCCATTTATTTATTTTTCCTTCATGAAAGAGCTTGATGATCCTAAGTATACTTTGGTGAATACTTGTGGTTAAGGCTTTCATGCCAAGTTTAAAGGCCAAGTGGTGAGCAATGAACAAAGTTGAATTTTGTTTACTACTTAAAGATTCAATTTTGATAAAATCAAAATTTTTGAGCAAAATTCACTTTGATGAATTTTGAACATTTTCATTTGTTTTTTGGTTGTTTTTATGGTAATTTCTTATATTTTATGCCATGGTTCATCTCACATGATGCATGTATTTAACTCCATTTTCATGCTACACGAGCTTCATTACATGGATTTTGTGTATGTACTATTTTCACGAGGTTGATTGTGAATTTTGGTTGAGGGTGTACATTTTGATACATGTTTGTTCACTTAGTTGCCTTAGATCTCATTTCAAAGCCATAGATGAATAGATTTTAGCATAAATACTTTTGGTAAAACTTTAGGGGTTAGTTGAATACCAAGGGAAATTTTTGGTAATTTCCTTTTTATTTTCAAGGCCTTTAAGGTTGTTTTAGAATAATTAAAATTTTTAGAGGCATGATAGCAAATATCCCATAATTTTTAGGTCTATCAAAGGTAATTTTGACCTTGGCCAAATGGGTTAAAAGCAATGTGGGACTCTAATAGTTTTGGTAGACTTGCACAATGCATTGTGTGCAGTATTAAAGGTGGCAAAATGAACCTGAACCCGAAAACTCACCCAAAAAACTTGAAACTGAATCGAACTTGATTTGTCCATAAAGTCAATGGCCCAAACTTGAAAAAACTCAAACCCGAAATGGCCTGAACCCAAAACAATATGAACCTAAAAGAACTCGAACTCGAAGGAACTGAAAACTGAAAGGACTCAAACCCGAGTTGAACTCGAACTTGAACCCAAATTTAATACTAAAAATAAACATGGTAAAATTATAATTAAATAATTTTTTATAATAAAAAACTTTAATTATTAATTTTATTTTAATATTCTTTTAATAATTTAATTAAATATTAAAAACTTAATTTCTATTTTATATATGATTAAACTTGCTAATGGGTTCGGTCAGGTTGCAACTTGAATTTTTTAAAATCCCAAGCTCATGCCTTTATATAATGTGTCCAGACTCGCATATTTAAGCCAAAATTATTATTCATCACATTAAAAAATATTTTTTATTAATATTTATATATTTTATAATTAATTCAAATAAACTATATGTTATTTTAATTTAAAATCACTATTTTGAGCCGGGCCAAGCTAGTCTGAAATAAAAATATGAGAATCTAAGCCAGATCCAACTTTGCCAGGTGAGTATCCTAACCCTTGAGCAGCTTTATATATGATAAAATAATAATTTATCAAAACATAAATCATATCATGAGCTTTGAAAGCATTGTCGGTATATTACTTGGTTCTTTATGTTCTTGTGAACAATAGGTATAGTAGTATGGCTACCTTAGTTAAAAATATCTAGATTGACAAATTTGGATTTTTACAAAATGACATTTGATGAATCTGTATTGGTACTCGATTTCTTTTTGAAGTTATCTCACGAATAACCATATTTTTGCTTCTGATTCTCTTTTGACTATGATCATCTTGAAACTGGTAACAAAATTGTTCATCTTCATAGCCAATGAATAAACATTTGTCATTTTTGTATTTAGATTGCTATAATCTTTAGAATCAATTTACACATAAGAAGCATAACCAAAAACTTTCAAATATTGAAACTTATCCTTTTTCTACTCTAAACTTCCTCAGATATTCTACACTCTAAAAGAATTGATGGACCATGGTTGATTAGGTAAATTGTTTTGTTAACAACATAAGCCTAGAACACCTTAGGTAACCTAGAATGTAGCCTTAAACTTCTAGAACACTTGTCAGTTGTTTTGTTCATGCATTCAACAACACCATTTTGTAATGGGGTCCCAGGGATAGTTTTTTCCATCCTGATAATGTTTATAGCATGAAGTATATTAGATTTCATATAAACCCATGAATAGAAAAAAAAGTTTGATCACTTACTTGGCTTTCTATGCAACGCTTATTTTTTGTGGACAAGAAAAGAGCTCAATCGAATGTTTAAGGCAGCCTTGTAATCAACTTGATTTTAGCGACTAAAAAAGACACTTCCATAACTTGCTCTATGAAACTAAAACAATTTTGGCTTTTGTTTCTTGATCACTTTGCAATCAAGAATGATCCATTCTCTCTTATGTTCTTTAGTATTTAAGATAGTTAAGAACCTTTTAAAAACTTATACGCATACTTATATGGTCTAAAATGAGTGCATAAATCACTCTTTCAATCGTCCAACACTTATGCCAGTAGCAATGATCATTAACTCACTCACTAATAACATTTTTCTTGGATAATATCACTTTTATTTATACCTCTAAAGGTCTTCTCTCCAAAATCAGCTTTCAAATCAATAGTTGTTTTCGAAAAGGTCAAGATATTGCCTTTTTAGAATCAACTCCTTTTCATTTGGTCATAATGAGTTGGCTAACAAAACCATTTTATTCTAATTGACTATGTTGGTTTAGCTAAAGAGGAATAACACTTATCCAGAAACAACATGATATTTTGGTTATGCATGGCAACTAATTCATCCCTTTTCATCCAACTATTATATGACACATGGCACACACATTAATGATGACACTTATCATAATTTGATTGGTGACCTATTTGTTGGTGTTAATATGTTATATCCATATACCAAATCAATTCGACCAATCTAGCTACCTCCAACTAGTGTCACTTTACCTTAGCTGGGTGTTATTCACCTAGTTGGCATTCAACTCCTTTGAGCCGAGCTAACTAGTGTTCAGCTTTGTTAAGCTGAACTAGTTGGTGTCTAGCTCCCTTAAACTAAGTTACACTTCATTTTGAGCTCTAATTAGTTTCTACTAGTTTATCTCATCTTTTGCTAGTTTGTGATTATCATTTATCATTCTATCAAGTTGATTTTATACATCCTTGATATATTTACATACGCATATCCATCCAAATATATTTAACTGCTCCCACTTATACAAGATAAACTTGATGCTGCCACTCACATAAAATTTAGTTAAAAACACAAGGCAAAAACATGCATATTAGAATAACATATACAAATTGAATATGTGACCCTAAGCATGTAATTGGATTTAACTTACTATGCAATGATTAAGTATACATAAGAGACCTTTCTCATTCCATGATCCATCTTATGACTTATCATAGACATCGATCTAGAATAACTCTTACTTTATTTTGTTATGATACACAAATCCTTAACCATGCGTGTGATGTACTCTAAGACATGTACATATATAGTTGCCTACTTTTAATTCCTTTTTCTTACTAACTTATTTCATACTTATGAATGTCGCAACGTGGCTTGGATATGAATCCTAGCCAGCGAGACTTAAAAAGGTATGTATATCCCTCGTTCTTATGTATATATATATATATATCTATATGTCATTATTTTTTTTCTAAGGGTTGCATTATTATTATTTCCTTTTTATATTTTTTTGGGAAATAAAGTTGTCGAGATTAATTGCTCACTCAACTTAACTTTCAACAGTCATTGTGAAACAACTATTTATTTTTCTTAAAGTTGCCACTAATCTATTTGAGCTAGTGAGATTGGTCACCTAATGAGTTCATATTTCGAGGGATACAAAACCCTTAAAAAAACTTTGAGGCCTACGATAATACCCTAGATCATGTGAAAGGGTTTGAGAGTTAGTTACAATCTCGAGTAAGGCTCGATCCCTCTCATGATGCTCGATACTCGATACTTTAATAATTATGTGTTAACTAAAATTTGCATTTTTCTTTATTTTCCATATTCGATATTTAATTGTGATTCCCACGTATCAAAATCTTTTATTCTAAATTTATTATTTTGTATAATAAAATTGAGTTTTTAATATTTTTGAAAATTAAATTATCTTTCGTACCCCACAGAGGGCTGAAGGAATATGAAAGGTCAAAATATTTTCCACATCCCACCGGAGGATTGGAGAAATGTGAAAGGTTTTATTTTAAAATCAAAATGTCTCATGTAGCCCACCAGAGGACTGGAGAAATACAAGAGGTTTTATTTCATGAAATTTGAAAAATCTCGATTTTTATTTTGAAAAGGATATCTTGTTATTAAAGTAATCCATAGAATCTTTCTTATATTTTTAAAAATTTCACGAACTATTTTAATTTGGAGATATTGCCTTAATTTTAATCTTATATAAAAACACCCTAAGACTTGGTTTAGATGGAAAGTACTGAACTCGACTCTGAGGATTTAAAGTTGGTTAAAATAACCAACATGTCCTTTAAAGTACACTATCGTCATGCAAACATCCTAGTGACCCTAAAGGACTTGATTTTACGATAAATTACTAAAACACCTTTAAGG
Organism: Adansonia gregorii; assembly: GCA_038382025.1. NCBI lineage: Eukaryota > Viridiplantae > Streptophyta > Magnoliopsida > Malvales > Malvaceae > Adansonia > Adansonia gregorii. Next base: position 8,149 of record JBBYHO010478491.1, read on the forward strand.
ATACCTTTAATGTGAAAGTATCTTGAAAACCCCTACACGACTCGAGAACATTATAAAAAGGCAAACCTATCTCTAATGTTTACCTTCAACATGAAAGTATCCGGTAATCACATAGGATTTGGTTCTAAGATAAATTACTAAAATACCTTCAAGTGTACCTTTTATGTTTAAGTATCTCGTAACCTAAAAGACTCGAAAATAATAATAAAAAAAGATGAACCTATCCCTAATGTGTATTTCCAACATGAAAGTATCCTAGTAATCACATCGAACTCATTTTTAAGATAAATTACTAAAATACCCTTGAGGTGTTCCTTTGATGTGAAAATATTCTGGTAACCTAAAGGACTCAAAAATTATCTAAACTAATGATTATACCTTCGATGAGTACATTGGATATCAAATATGACCTAAAATGTAAAAATTGCTAATAGGTCCTTAAGTTTTCAAAATAAGCATTTCATATCCAACTAGAGAAATAGGAGAAAATGAAAGGTCTTAATATTTTTTACAACCCATTAGAGGATCAAAAGAATGCTAGGGATATCCCTAAAATATCCAAAACATCCTAAATGGGAGATATTATGTGAAAAATGACCATTTTAACCTTAAAATGCAAGGCTTACTCAATGGTCACAAAACTTTTCTAACTTTACATAATGGTCCCTACATGATATCTAACACAAAATCAAGCATCAAATATATCCAAATCAACGTGAAAATCATACCAAGATTCATACGGAAGGTTTGGCCAAGTAATTTTGGCCTCAAAACAGTTTATTTCACCTTTTGCAAATAAATCCCTAAACTTTCTAAAATTTAAAATAGCGCTAAAAAGATTAAAAATGTATGATGTGCATCTAATCATGTTAAAAATACATGGAAAAACCCCTAAAAGTCTACCGAACATTCAGCCAAGCATAAAATTATCAAAATAGTTTTTCAATTCTGCAATTTAATCCCTAAACATTTCAATTATAAAATAGCCTAAAAAATAAAAGATTCACAAATAAGCCCTTGCTAAATTCGACCAAGCGTAGGAACATCTTTCTGAGACCTGTAAAAAATTGCAAAATTATTTTTAAGTCCCTACAACTTTTAAACATAACAAATTAGTCCAAAATATCATGAAATCAAGCATGATAATTCACTTAGAAATCATCATCAAATTTGGCCTACATCAATAAAAAGAAAAAAAATATTTTTACAACATGATTTCATGAATATCAACTTATATCCTAATTTTTACCAAGCTCACCTAATTATCATCATGCATAAAAATCATGAGATATGAACATATGAACAAACTTTAACAATAATCATTCATGAAAATACCAGCACAAAATCATATTCATAATATCATAACATCATTCCCACAATCAAACTTATATTTTTAGGATAAAAATTAAATTATTACCAATAAAAATCAAATACATCAATTAAATCAAGAAAGATTGGTTATAGCCTTCAAACTTGACTTTTAGCATGGATTAAAATCCATGAGCTCAATCATCAAAAGGCTCACCGAAAAGAAGAATTATGCGTGAAATAAACAAAAATCAAGCCTTTGGAAGAAAATCTACCCTATAAAGCTTTAAAATGTGAAAAAAATTAGTGTTTTTAGTGCTTTTTTCTCATTAAAACCAATAGCCTTTTACATCTAACATCCTCCCCTTATTTATAAAGGGGAGGCTCAACCAAGGGGGCTGAAAAATCCCCTTAGCTGAAAGTTAATTTTTTTAATGATTTACCTTAAATTTTTTTATAGGTATTCGTAAATAAAAAATATGGATTAATTAAATTGCCATGTACTTATACCCTAGTCATCATATATGACTGATCATTTTGATGGTTATCAAGATAAGATCATCTAATGGGATAGTTAGAATCAAACTAAATTGGTTAAAGGAAGATTAGAATTGAACTAAACTAGTTATCATGAAACTAGCTTATAGAATTCCAAAATTAAAAATAGAAAAGAAAATTACAATTAATAATCATAAACAAAATTTTGAAAATGAAAGAAATAAAATCATAATAATGAAAAAATCTAGATTGGAAATACCAAACTTGTATTATTATGAAAAAATCACAACTAATATGGATTTTTTGTTGAATATTTTTTATTTTTAGGGTAGTTATTGGCATAGATACTACAAGAGTATCGATAAAAATATATGATAATCAACTTGCAAAATTCCATGAAAAATTCTCAAAAAAATTTTTAAAATTGAAAATTTGATCATGACATCATCTGCAAAAATAAATTTTAGATTTATCAAGAAAATATTTAGAAACTAGTTTTTCTCATGAATATCTGCTCTTTTTATCCAAGATTTATTCTTTTTGACCCTCAAAACTGCATTTTTCTGTTGTGTGCATGCGCGACCATTTAGATATGACCAAATAGGTCTTGAAAATGCCCAGCACACCTGGCAAAAGTAAACCTCTACCAAGGTAGTTACTAGGTTCTCATTCTTGGATATTTATAATTACTAGTAACAGGGGCCCAAATAAAATTAGGTGCCTGCAATGAAACATACAAAACATTAAATGTACTTGTCTCATTACAAGGGGGTGACTTATTTTTTATGGAATTTTGCATCGAAAGTATATTGAAATCTATCAAAAAAATTTTTTTGATGGAATTTTCTTCAAAAAAAATGTATCACTATTGAAGAAGTCGTTGATAATATTTTCATCGATAATATATTTTTGGTCAGAAATGATCATTTATGACAAAATATTCTTTGACAAAAATTTTTTCTATAACGTGTATTACTGATCGATTTTTTCGTTAAGAATGGTTTTAGAGATGGATTCTTTTCGCCTCTAATGTCCATCATTGAAAGACTTATTTCCAACTAATTTAAGGTGATTAAATTCTCTAAATAATACTATGACTAAATTTTTTATCATTAATAATTCATTTAAAAGTTTTTATGTTGAATAATTAATTTGCAAATATAAGAATCACTAAAAATAAAATTTAATTATTATAAAAAATAAAAGTAAATAATACAGTACATATGAAATAATTATACATACTTATGGTTTTTGGATAAATTCCTAATTAAATTACATCAAAAAATACTATGGATGCGAAAGAAGGAAGGGTGGAGGAACACCATTATTAGATCAATTGCCCATTCACTCTAGAGTCATTAAACCTCTTGCTGCTGGTGTTGCATCATGAACAAATGAATACAACACAATTGCAACTGCTCTGATCCTATCCTACTTGGAACTGCTACTGGTGTTGCTAATAAGAGAAATATGTACATAATTAACAAGTAAACCAAACTACATATACTTAAATATTCTATTTCACATACAAAAATCTTTAATTAACTTCGTAATCATCATCATCATCATCATTATTATCATAATCGTCATTATCTCTTAAACCATTCTCATATTCATTTCCATCTTTAGTCACAATACCATTTTCTTTATTTTCATTTTTTTTCTTTTTCTTCTTTTTTTTTTGTCCATAGAAATTTGTTCTTCATCTTTTGTTTCCTCATAATTGTCATTGCAACTATCAAATTATGACTCACTTCTTTAAAATCACTATTAAAAAAGAGTCCAAGGTTGTCAAGATCATCTAAATAAGTGATAATAATGGGATTAGAAAAATCCATTTTTCAATAAACCCCATCGTTCAAGTTAAATATTTCTCCTATTAGAGATTGAATGTCAAATCTACTCCTAGCTTTTGTCTTAAATACAACCTATCAATCTTGACTTTCTTTTTTAGCGGAAGGATAAGAACTATAATAAACTTGTTGACATTGATAGGCTAACACAAAAGGTTCATTACTAGGAAGTATCAACTTATATACTAACTTCCACTAGGCCATTATGCACATATACCAAATTCCTTTTTTTGTATCAAACTATCTATATTCAAAAGGCACAATCTAATTTCACCTGCCAAAATATTTAGCCGTACAATATCTAATAGTATTCCATAAAAGTCGTGCCCATAATCATTTTAGCAACTATTTTTATACAAGCACTGTGACTCATGTTTTTTTATTTTTTTCCATAATCAAGTTCATGAAACTTGAAATCATTAATGAAATAACTAGAATAAAACTAAGCCATACGTCTTGGATCATGAGATGGGTCATTGATATGAGAATCAACTTTATCTAGTTGTTGTTGAACCTAACATATCATGGAAGTCATAATTAAATTATTTATAACTATTTGATTACTGTTATTACAATGTGCATTATTTAATTTAAACTTTTTATATATTAACTTAAATAATCCTTAAACCATTGTCTAAACTTTGATGCTGAAACTTTCTCCAATTCTACATCAGTAATGTTTGGTGCATTTAGTTTCACCATCTCATTAAACATCCTAAGTTTTTCATATAAGTAGGGTTAATAACTAAACCAAAGTTAAATATAACATTTGTAATCTATATAAAATTAGACTAGAGAAAAAGTTATAAGAAAATGAAAAAGATCTTACTTAACATAAGATAGAACTTTCTTGCACTTAATAGTACATATAATTCCACTGCCTGGTACATATCATGATTTAGATTATGAGAACAAGTCCTTTTCAAGCCAAAAAGTTTTCCTAGCTATGAAAAATAAAAAGTTGTCATATTAGATCAACATCTTCCTCATCTCATTTTGTGGCACCTGGGTAAATATTGTTTCCATATGCAGGTCAAAATATAAGGTGCATAATGTTGAAATTTCCTTCATAATATATGCCTCAACTATAGATCCTTCTAAAGACGCAAAAATTTTCACTTTTTTTAGACATGTAAGAACCTAATGAAATTAATAATAACAAATAATTTTAGTATTTTAGGAATTAGATGAAAAATATGTTATACATTGACCTAATTTCTTAATATGTACTTTTTAAGAGGATACATTTATCAATAATGGATAGTTCTATCTACTTTTGCCTTGAAGGGTAAGTGAATAAGTATATACTCCATTGACTCAAAAAATGTGAGAGAATAGTCTTTTTTTCAACTGGCAAATAGTTTTGACAATATTTGTGTCCTACGTGAATTTCAATTGAGCATAAATCTCCATTTATTCCACATGAATTTTAGTTGAGCATAAATCTCTGAAGATATTACTTAGCTCTAGAATTGCATATCATATTATGTTTCGAATCAAATCATGAAATGTAATTGGAAGCAGTCGTTGCATAAAAGCATGATAATCATGATGATTCATCCCATAAAATCTCTATCAACCACATTTGCACAATGCCCAATATTAGAGGCAAATCTGTCTAGAAGTCATAATTGCCTAACCTATGTACAAATTCTTTATCCTTCCTGCTTAACATGTTACTAGCTTTAGGCTAGTATGTCTTTTCGTTCCTCTCAACCAATTCTAAATTGAGCTATTTAAACAGCAACATAAAATCAATTCCAGCCTTTCCAATATCTTTTGTTTTGCCATTCATAGCCATTATTGTTTTGAAAACATTATCAAACATATTTTTCTTGACATGCATGACATCGAGATTATGACAAATGAGATTAGTTTACTAATATGGCAACTCTCAAAACATACTTTTTTATCCAATTATGCCACTTCGTGAAGCTTTGCAACTTATTTTGATTGTCTTTAATTGTAATGTTTAAAATGTTGTTAACCCTTCCCAAAATTACGTCACCAGATAAACGCTCATTGGAAGGGTAGTGATCAACTCTTCATAGAAATTTATCTCTTTGCCTTTTAAAAGAATAAGCTAAAGGCAAGAATTGCTGATGACAGTCAAAGCAGCATGGTTTTTAACCATATTATAATCAGAAAGATTTAATGTTTTTTATGTGATATGGTAAGCCAATCTTTCATGCATCCTATATCCTAATAACATTCCTTAATTGGGGAAGTCATTAATTGGTTGCAATAATGCAACCCTTAATACAAAATTTTGCTTTCTATACCCATAAAATATTGGAACGCCTTTATTCCATAACAAATTTAACTCGTTTATCAAAGGTTTGAGTAACACATCAATATTTTACTTTGGACAATTAGGTCCTCAAATGACCATATTAAGAAGAAAATAAGGTTGTTTCATACACATTGACAAGGGTAAATTAAGTATGCAGAGCATGACATGCCGATATGAATACATCTTTACTACTTGGGAAAATGGAGAAAAACCATTTGCACATAAATCTAATCTCATATTTTAAGTTTCAACTGCAAAAGATGGATGGGTATGATTAAACTTTTGCCATGCCTGGCCATCAAATAGCACCAACATTCCATCATCCTTGAGTTGTAAGCATGCCATGTTATATATTCAGCAGTGATCATTGACATATAACCTTTGCAATCTTGGAATAAATGGCAAGTAGTGAAGAACCTTAAATGGTACTTTTTTACCTTCTTCCATCTAGTTGAACTATTATTGGGTTTATATCAAGGATGGCCACATATCAAATAGTATGAACATTGTTGACTCCTTATAGAATAGCATATAGTTTTTTGGACAAACATGTATCTAACATTATCTAACCTAATTATTTCCATCTTCGAGACACTGAATTTTGTTTGATCCTTCACACAATCATCTTAATGAAAGATCTAATCCTACGTATCTAATACTCATTGTTCAAATTTGGTAAGTCAATTTAGCAACAAAGATTTTATCAAATTCGAAAATTGAGAATAACACAACAAGACGCACTGAACAACATCAATAATTCATCTTATAAGCCTTTGATCAATCTATTCATAGCAAGAAAGAAAAAAAATCTAATTTGATGCCTCAATTTGAAAATATCCATTTTCTTGGATTAAAGTAGACTTTGCTTCAATCTTCTACATTGAGCTCAATTATTGCAAACCAAAGCTATCCATACATCTAACCTTTAATGGTGATCCACACAGATTACTCAAAAATCTTTTAAAAGAGAGAGATTCTTCTATGCTAAGAGCTATGCTAGCAGATTAAACTTTAAAAACATTCCCCCATTGATCTCTCTATATGCCAAAATTGAAAGATCGGTGAAGAAATAATTTTTTATGAAAGCCAAACAAAAGTGGCACAAGAACCTAGGGTTGTCGCAAGTTACCAAAAAGAAGTTGAATGGTGCTTAGGGTTTTTGCTTATATGTTAGGGATGACACAAAAAGGGTTTAAAAACCCAAGGTTATGTTTTTGCTTATTTGCACTTTGGCCCTTCCTTTTTGAACTATTTAAAAAGCTTCCAAGTAATTTTACTCTTTAGGCAATTTAATGTTTGTCTTATTTTAATTTTAAAAATCCACCTTTATGTTTGTGACTCACTAGGTCTTTATCATAACAACGATAAATATAAATTTACTCAATTAAGAATAATTTATATTTATAGACCAAGATAGGCATCAGTAATGTATCATGCCCATTCAATATTATAATAAGCAAAATTTTGGAGTAGTGTCTACACTTGACTTGTTCCATATTAGTATGAAACCTTTATATGTTAACTCTGTAATCGATATTGCCTTGGCTAAGGTCTTTGAGTTAACAGTGGTTAGGAATAGCTGGGATATGTCCCCTTATGTCGCTTAGGTGATGAATCCTCTGTGGACCACCCATTCATCTCTAGTATGCTTCATATTATAGCTAAAACCACCCTTATTTGAAAACCATCTATTGTAAACCATTTCATAATGATCTCTAAGTATGATAATTCCTATATAAGGTGTCCTATGTCACAAGTCTAAGGTTCACTCACACTATTAACACATGAGAGTGTTGCCATAAACACTTGAGTGAAATATAATATAGAACTTTCATAGTAGGTCATGTTCAATGAACTTGTTCTCATATGATGTCCCCAAGTATCTCTATACTTTAACTTATAAGATCAGTTGCATGCATATACATAGAGGCTTACATATGCTTGTTTTTGCATTGTCAATACCTTGTCTTGACAATACAGTGGCCAGGAACAATTTTAGAAACATAACTTTGATGCATAGGGATCTCATAATTATAACTCTTTACAATTACCATGCGAAGCCAATGTGCTTCATCAATTTTGTCTACGTAAGATTTAAATAACTAATAATTAATTAATCTTATGGATAAAAACAATCTCATATTATATTAATCAATTATAATGTATGTTACATGAAATAACCAAGTGCTAGTGTATTGCAAGTTTAACTGACTGATTAGCAGAGCTTACACTAACAATCTCCTAGTAGCACTAAAGCTAATCACCTATATGTTTAAGTCTCATATGCTCTATATGGTGATCAAGTTCTACTGGAAAAAACATAGTGAAAGGATCAACTACATTGTCCTTGTGGCTACTCATTCCATACTAGCATCAAGTCTTTTTATTATATCTTTAATGGCGTGCTATCATCATAATAAGTGTTTGGATTTATGATAAGGCCTTGGTTCTTTTGCTTGCACCATGGTTCTATTATTATCATAATAAAGTGATACTAGTTCAACAATGTTTAGAACCATTCCAATTCTAGTAATAAACGTTTTCATCCAAACTACCCCTTTCGTAGCCTCACACGTAGAGATGTATTCTACTTCGATTTTTTAATCTACAATTGTTGCCTAGTTGGAACTTTTCCAACTAATTGCTATTCTATTAAGGGTAAATACATAACCATTTTATGACTTATAGTCATCTCAATCTGATTGGAAGCTAGCATTAGTATAGCCCTTAATTCGAAGGTTAACCTTTCCATAAACCAGAAAAATATCCTTAGTTGTTTATAAGTTCTTTAGGATATTTTTCACAGTAGTCCAGTAAACATGAACAAGTTTGCTTTGGTATTTGCTCATGATATTTAGAGCATATGATGCATCTATTCCAGTTCATAACATGGCATACATGACAGATCCAACTGACAAAACATATGGAATCTCATCCTTTTATGCCCTTTCATCCCCTGTTTTAGGACATATCTCTTTCGAGTAAAGCATACCATGAACCCTAGGTGAGTTTCCTCTATTAGAGTTTTCTATCTTAAATCTTGGAAGTATCTTGTCTATGTATAAAGATTAGGATAATCCACGCACTCGTTTTGATATATCTTTATAGATTTTAATTCCCAAAATGAATGTTGCTTCTACCAAGTCCTTCATGGAGAATTGTCTGGATATGCAAACCTACAATATAGGTATATCATTTCCCAAAAGCAATATGTAGTCAACATATAGCAACGTGGAAACAATTGCCTGGCAATTTATCTTTTTATAAACATATAGATTATCATGAATTTTATGAATCCAAATTCTCTAATTACTTCATCAAATATGATGTTTTAACTTCACGATGCTTGCTTTAGTTTATAAATGGACCTTCTAAGCTTACATACTTGATTTGGATTTTACTTGGATAAAAACCTTTGGGTTGTGTCACATACACCTTCTTTTGTAGATTCCCATTAAGGAATGCTATTTTTACATCCATTTTCTATATCTCATAACCATAATATATGACAATTGCAATTGCAAAAAATATCTGAATGAATTTTTCATGGCAATTGGCAAAAAGGTTTCCTCATTATCAATGCCTTGTACTTGATTATAACCTTTCACCATTAGACTCGTGTTATACATTTGCACATTACCATCCAAATAGGTTTTTTTCTTAAAGACCTATTTGCACCTTATGCATTTTATCCCTTTAGATGAGTTAACTAAAGTCCATACTTGGTTGAAATCCATGGTGTTCATCTCAAACTTCATGGCACCAAGCCATTTTTGGAAGAACAAATATTTGACATTATTTCCTTAAAAGTGGTAAATTTAGTATGACAAGGAAAACCTTCTTGGTCCATAAGAAATCCATATCTCTCTGGACCTTGCTTGATCCTACAAGATCGATAGAGTAGTTGTATATCTTTTGCTTTAAGTTTAGAATTTGATGCTTCAACTGTGGGCTTAGGTTCTTTAGGAATGTTTGTTTATGGTTCTTTGACTTTTTGAAGATCAATTTTACTCCCACTAGACCCTTCAAGTAGGAACTCTTTCTGTAAAAAGTGTTCATGCTTTAAGACAAAGAAAGTTTTCCTTATTGGGATCACAAAAAGTGTATCCTGCTGTTTCTTCAAGAAACCCCATAAACTTACACTTAACTAACCTTGCTCTATGCTTATCAATCACTACACATTTCATGTAAGTATTGTATCCCTCAATCCTTGTGTAAGATAAATTTGGCTTTTTACCTTTTCATATCTTATATGGTCTCTTATTAACAGATTTGGATAGAACTTTATTTAGAAGATGAGCATAAGTTTTTATGGCATATCCCTAAAAGGATATAAAAAATTCAGCCTTAAACATTTTGAAATGAACCATGCCTAACAATGTTTGGTTTCTCCTCTCAAACACTCCCTTGTATTGTGGAGTTCCGAGTGGAGTCTATTGTGATAGAATACCATTTTCTGTCAGAATGACCTAAGAATTTTTGCCTTAAGCATTCTTCTCCTTGATTGAATCTCAAAGTCAAAAATTTTTTTTTCCAGTCTGCTTTTCTACTTTAGCCCTATACTTTTCAACTTTTCTAAAGCTTCGAACTTCTATTTCATTAAGTACACATACCCATACCTAGAGTAATCATCAGTAAAGGTAATAAAGTATGAATACCCATTGTTAGACATTATGTTCATTAGTCTACATACATTAGAATGTATTAGGCCTAATAAATCAATGGCTCTATCACTTCTGCCAGTGAAGGGTGAACTAGTCATCTTACTAAGGAGACAATATTCATAAGTCCTAGATGATTCATAATCAAATGGGTCTAGATAGCCTTGATTGTATAACTTCGCTATCCAATTCATGTTGATATAACCAAGTCTACAATGCTAGATGTAGGCTTTACTTTGGTCATTATTCTTTGCTTTTTTCACATTTATGTTGAGAAAAGGCATATTAGGGTCAAGTACAAATAACCCATTATTTAATGAGGCCAATCCATAGAGCATGTTATTTAGGATGACAATGCTACTATTGCCTTCCATATTAAACTCAAAATCATTACTGTCAACAAGGTATGATATTGAAATAATATTTCTAGACAATCTAGGAAATATAGGCATTCTTTTAGTTCCAAGGTCATGATTGAAGAAAATGATTAAGCACAAGTTCCAATGGCGGGGGCTGTAATTTTTGCTCTATTAACCATTTTTAGAAATACCTTATTTGAGCCTACATTTTTACTATTCTTTAACAAACTTATGTCATTACATAAGTTTGATTGACATCCTAAATCAATTATCCAAGTAGTCGAATAAAAAATAAAGTAATTCAACTCAATCACGTGAAGGTCAACTACCTTTTAGTTAGAGCATTTGTCAAGTTTAGATACCAATTCAAACATTTTGGGATTTTGCAATAGATTATGGCTTGCAATGCAGTTATCATAATTATTGTTATCAACAACTTAGTATGAAATAAGTATTAATTAGCTTTTTCTTGTATTAAACCAATATTGACAAGGTATTACATCTTTTTAGCCTTCCACTAGTTTTTTGTAGTAATAGCCTTCACTATTATACGAAAACCTCTTCAAGGTATTTATATTAGGCTAGGTCTTTTTTCAACATGTTGTAACCTTGAAGGACTCAACAAAATCACAACAAGCCTAATTCAGTAGGTAACATAGTGTAGCAATTGCATCTTTATGAACTCCTAGATCAGTTAGGTGGCAACTCCTTGCTTAAATGTATCATATACATTTTACCTAACCATCGCCTCTAATATCACATGGTTAAGTGCGACAAATCTGAACCATACAACATTAGTTGAGTAAGACCAGTAATCATAACTCTAAGTAGTTTGGGCGGAAGGGACCTTGAGTGACTCAACATATCACCCGTGACTGAAACTCAAGTATCTTGGTTATAAATAATATAAGGCATTTTTATCATGCACTGCATCTGACTTAATTCTATACGAAAGATTTTGTTCATTCTTTTTAATTAAGGTATCATCTTTGTTAGCATGCAAAGCATATTATATTATCGCATAAAATAAATCTACTATTATGCACTCTACTTGGATGATTATGGACTTTACTAATGTAATCTCTTTAAGCCATCAAAGAAAATTGCAAATGAAGTCTTCATAAGTCTTTTTGTAAGCTCTCGGGCTTCATGGCACCTTTTCTTAGATTTCTATCTTTGGTTACAAAACTTTTCTTAACTAATCCTAGTTTCAGTCTTGTATGTAACCTAATTATATTTATAATAAAGAAACCTTAAGTTACACTCGAACAGAATTCGATGAGAAAAGAATTTTTACATCCCTAAAAAATAAAGATAAGGTGGGTACATAGACGTTATTTAAAAAATTGAAATGCACATTAATAATCAATCATACATAGTCATATTAGGCCCAAGTCCATAATCATTAGATGCATTCATGACATTGATGAATATACTAAATAAATGTCTTAGTCACTAATTATCCTTTTTTATTTAATTTATCAATTTTTTTTTATAATTAAGAAACAATTTTTTTACAAGGTTAATCTTTATCTTAATTTTATTAGGACAACACCTTATTTAATAAGGACCAACGATTAAATTAAGGCATTATCTAATGTTTTCTTAAACAGTTTAAGACATTATCTAAATTGGATAATGTTTATAGATACTTTAGTTTGGCCGAGCCAACTTTTGGCATCACAGGACTCAATTGAAAGGTAATAGAGCCAGAAAAGAAAAAATAAATTACGGATGACTACTAGGTGCTGTATCGCTAGGCACTTTTAACCATTAAAGAAAAATGTAAAAATAAGGCATCAGAGGTCTAAAATGCCTATCGATCATATTAAAGAAAAATAAAAAATAAAGCATCAAAGGTCAATATTTATGGTGTCATTGAAGTCATTTGAAATGAGTGCACAAGTAAAGGTGAGGTAACTCAGGAAGCCATAGGTTCGTGTAAGTTATATTAGTGTATAAGTATTGATACGAGGTCTTTATATCTCTAAAAACTTGAATTTTCACATGTAGTATCAATATAAGAGGGTTTGGTATCAATACCTAAGGTGTGTTATTGATACATAGCATGTTTTTATCGATATAGACCTTGGCAGTAGCTAAAGTTTTGATTTTTGGCTAAATCTATCGATATGCAAGCATAAGTATCGATACAAATCCATGGACTATCGATATAGACCTTTAAATCTTGAGATTGGAAATAATTTTTGCTCTTAGTATCGATACACACCTCATTGTATCGATACTCATAGGTAAATATTGTCTTATGTATTGATACAACATGTTTTTATTGATAACACCAAGGTATTTTTACACTATTCAGACCATTTTTCATCCTTTAAAAATCTTATTCAAACATGTTTTTTACACCAAGAAACTGTCATAATTCATTATAGACCTCGACTTTAGGCTTATGATCGAATTTAAACAAATTTTTAGAGCCTAAATAACCAATGACAAGGGTTACTTTCATCAAATATATGGTTGTGAGAGGGCATGTTAAACATCTATCTACTTGCAGGCTGTTACAGCCTTTTTACCCCCATACTCAGCGTGGCAAAACCAATAGGTAGAAGGCTAGCTAAGCATAGTAGTTGGAGATGTCCCCTAGTATAGGAATAAAAGATTAAAAATGCCCTTGCTTTGTCTTCTAAAACATTGGTTGAGCATAGAATCTAAAAAGACTTCCAGCCATTTTTAAAATGTTAACCTTGATTTTGGTTTTGATATAACAAACAACTTAAATTAAATTAATACTCAACTTGGTATTTGTGTTTAAATTGAAAAGCATCTTTAAAAAAACTAAGTTTGTAATTTATTAAAAATTATGGAGATGTGTTTGAGTTAACAAAAATCATTTCACAAACAATTTTGAAGGTTAGTATTAATACAAAGAACAAGTATATCGATACCATGCATTAAACCCCTCAAATGTATCGATACAAAGAACATATGTATCGATACAGTTGCTTAGTACCGATACTCATACCATGAGTATCGATACAAGGCTTGGCAGCAGCCAAGGTTGGTGTGAAACCCTCAAATGTATTTATACAAGTGTGCATGTATTGATGCAGGCTACTTAGTATTGATACTTACTCCATGAGTATTGATACAAAGTTTAGCAGTAGCCTAGGTCTGGCTGAAACCTTTATATGTATTGATATAAAGGTATCTGTATCGATATAGCATGCTTAGTATCGATGCTCAGACCCCCAGTATTGATACAACAAGTTATAGCGATCACCTTTTTGAATTATGTACCGATACTATTGGTATTGTATTGATACTATAATGTGGGACTGAACAGAAATAAGAATTTATGAACGCTACATTGGCTCTCCAACCATGACATGAAATGCCCAACATTTATGAATCAATTTGTAGCTATAAATGGAGGTTCCAAACAGCTGAAGAGGCAGAGATACAAATTTCATTGAATCAAAAAACAGAAGAGCTCAAAATCATCAAATTCATTATTTTCCACTTGTATCAATTAATACTATTCAAGCCTATTTGTATCTCATTCATCTTGTACTTAAATTCTAGCAAATACCTTCCTACTAGAGGTTCAATTTGTTTGCAAAACACTTCTTTCATTTCACAAAAGGGGTTATGTAAAAATGAGTGAAAATAGTTAAGAGTTTGGGGTATAATTCTCAAAGTAATTGAAAGGTTCTATCTAAGCCTTAAAAGATAGTTTGTAAGGTTATACCTTAGCCTTAAAGGTAACAATTTCCTTCGTGAATTGTGGAAATCACCTTGGCAAGAAAGTACCAAAAAGAAAGGACATAGGTATCGAATTAAAGGAGTAAACCTCCATACATCCATTGTTGTTCTTTCTCTTCCTTATCTTATCTTTAATTTTTAATTTACTTCAAATTTACAAAGTTTTTATAGATCTAATTCATCCCCTCTTGGTTTAATCTCTCCTTTAAAGCTAACAATTGGTATCAAGAGCTTTGGTTTCCATTATAGGTCTCACAACCTTGAGAAAAGAAACTTGATAGCTCAAAAATGAAAAATGCAAACATTGTAATCAAAGCCTTAAGAAGTCCACAAGAGTTAAAAAGCCAAGATGAAGTTTGTCTTATGGCATTTGAGACAAATGCAAATGCTATAGGACTTGAAGGGCATTCCAACATGAAACCTGCACTCTTTAATGATGACAACTACTCATATTGAAAGACAAGGATGAGGCTCTTTATCTAAGCAAATGACTATAAAGCATGGAAAATCATCGTTAATGGTCCACTCATTCCAAAGAAGAAAGTCAGAGATTGTATTGTGCCAAAGGAGGAAGAAGAATAGGATAAACAAGATGCCAAAATGGTAAAACTAAATGCCAAGGCCATGCACACATTATTTTGTGCTCTTGGTCAATGAGTACAATAGAGTCTCACTATGTGACAATGCAAAGTAAGTGTGGGACAAGTTAGCAACCAAACAAGAAGGAACAAATCAAGTCAAAGAATCCAAAATAAGATGCTCACACTTAGCTATAAATTATTTAAGATGAAAACAAATGAAACCATCAAAGAAAAGTCGAATAGATTCACGGACGTCATCAACAGGTTGAAGGCACTCGAAAAGACCTATCCAAATAAAGAGATGTAAAGAATTACTCAATATTCTTCCCAAATCTTGGGAAGTAAAAGTGACAGCAATTGAAGAATCTAAAGATCCTAACACAGTCTTTTTGGATGAACTTATAAGTTCCCTTCTAACCTATAAAATAAAGATCAAGTATGGATAAGAACCATCAAAGAAGATAAGTATTGCCTTTAAATCAACCACACTTAGTCATAATGGTGAAGAGGTTGAGGAAGATAAGGAAATGACAATGTTCACGAAAAGATTCAACAAATTCATGAGAATGAATAAAGCAAGAAGACCTCTTAGAAAAGCAACATTGAAAAGAGACTCAAGCAAGAAAGAGAAAGAATAAATTATTTACTATGAGTGCAAAAAACTGGGACGTATCAAATTTAAATGTCCAATGTAGAAGAAATCAAACTTGAAGAAGTAAAAGAAGAAGGCAATGGTGGCCACATGGAGTGATAGTGACACTTTCGATAATGATGATAAGAAGGTGGCCAACTTATGTTGTATGGCTCATGATGAGCCCAAGGTATCTTCTAATGCTAATACTTACTCATTTGATGAATTACAAGATGCATTTGATG
>JBBYHO010478712.1:6070-24299 GCA_038382025.1 Adansonia gregorii
AATAAAAGATACAATTGTCACTTAATATCAAATTTTAAATATATAAGGTTTTTTTTTTCAATTTTTTAAATATTTAATTAAAAATCTATTTAATTATCCATGCTTTTTATGGTTAGATAACTTCTTGTATGTGCATAATTTAGTAACAATTATTCATGTCTTTATCTTCGTTCACATTTTTTTTTCCTTTCACATGGTAATTAGGTATGCCAATTTCTAGTTAATTATAAGAAGAAAAAAGGTAAGAACTGAAAGAAAAAAAAGTGACATAACAGCTCTAATCATTTTTTCCAACGGTACTTAATTAGAATGCAATACTCTAAATAAATAAAGTTTACTGACTAATGCCCTATTAAGTTAATTAATTAGGGATGATAATAATGGAGTGATAATTTAATGGTTTTCAATTTAATCGAACCTTAACAATTATGCCAAAAAAAGAACCTTAACGTTAACCTTAACAAGTGATCTTATTTCTTATGGCAGTTTAAGTAAGTACTTAACGTATGAAACTGTAAAATGGAATGAGCATATACAGTTACCTTCCCAAAAATAATGCATCTCCCAAAATAAGCATTGCCATTATTGTGGCAATTACTGTCCCCAAAGGTCTAAAGGCTGTAATGAAAACTGCACCTCTTGTTCGTCCCACTAGTGCTTGAAGATAACATAAAAGTCCAAATATCACAATGCCCTGCAATAATCTTATGTTTATTGGATTACATATGAAATTTAATAATTTTAGGCATGATGGGAAAATATGATAAGAACATCATATATTTAATAGATATAAATATAATGTAATAAATATAATACAATATTTTTAATCATGATTAACAAAACGTGTTTAATACACTTACGTATTTGTGTATAAGTTTTGACCTATTTAATCATTTTTTATTCATATAATTTATACAGAAAAAAAATACTAAACACGATAAATATATGCGAATTGTCAACAATCTAATTGCACACACACACATATATATATATATATCTATATATTTCTGATAGAAAAATATGTATGAAAAGTAGATGAATCATGAATTTGTAAAGCTTACACTATAAAGAACAGCAACAAGAGAGATGTCCCAGGACAATCTCCAGGACGAAGCTTTATGATCGAGAACAGCTGCCATGACCGCAGAATGTAAAGTCCCAGATAAGCATATTAAAGATGTTAGGGTTATTGGAGCTGGATACTTCTTCACTGTCACAGTCTGCATTTTTTTTTATATGCTAATATTAGCCGTTAATTATCAAAATAAAAATGACCAAAACTTCATATATAAAAACAAGAATAATTTTAATTCAAGAATGAGATTTATCCATTTAAATGGATCTAGTAATTTTAAATATGATACGTTTGATAAACACGAAAGCAATTTATTAAACTTGACACATTAACTAAATACGATTGACATGATTAACGTGCATAACATGTTTAATATGTGTATCGTATTTGTATTAAAATTTTGATACATTTAATAATTTATATCGTGTTTATATTTACATGATTAGCATGAAAAAAGAATTCCATTTCATCTTAATAAGATTCATATATACATATATATATATATATATATATATGTTCAAAGAAAAAGAAAAGAGGAAAAGGATAGTGGATATTGGTTCTCAATATATAACCTGTAAAACACAAAATGCTGATAATGAAATGAATGAAATCAGAAGCATGAGAGAGCCTTTTATCCAGGCCTTGTTTATTTGCAGTTTTGAGGAGGCAGTGTGATGACTTTGTTGGGGATGATTCGAGTGGGGTGAAATCAAAACGCAACCCTTGTAGAGTGTCATTAGTATTGCACCAGCTAAGGCAACAACTGTGCCTGCAACCTTTGCTTGGGCACAATGCTTGGAAATGTTTATCGGCTCCATCCTGCTTATAGTTTTTTTTTTTTTTTTTTAACGAAGTACAAGTAAAAACGACAATTATCATTAAGTGTAAAAATTAAATAATAAACAGTTATCCAACATATAATAAGATAAAGCCAACGTAAAATTGAATCAACTTCATACACACACACACGCGAATTTGAAGCCTTTTTCTTCTCCAGTAGAACAAAACTTCATTGGCATCCTGTTTATAATTAACCAAACAAAACCTTGCAATCATCGAATAGTAAGTAAAATGGTTGCATGCCGAGTAATTCTCATTGGCTCTTTTGCACTCTGAAAAAAAAAAATTGTAAAATTACCTGCATAAAACTGCTAATATAAAGGCGAATGATGGAATTAAGTTGGAGAGGGCAGACGCAGCAGCTGGCGATGTGTCTCTTAGCCCTGCATAATACAATGCACTTCCGAACACAGCTCTGCCCAATTTAGACAAACAGATTTCAACTCCATCAACAACGGCAAAATTTTCACAAAAAATATATTTCATGTTTAGGAGTTAACGAACTTTAAGCCTATAAATCCATGTATGTTTATCATGTTTTATATTTTTTTTTATCAATCATGTAAACATAAACATAATAAAAATTAATAAACATATATTAAATATATCATATTAATCATATTGTTTATTATACTATTTTTATATTTATTAAACATATGATATCCACATATTTTTTTATCTCATCCAAAATTATTAGGTTTAACCCTTTTTTATTTTGAGTTAATATACAAATTGGCCCTGAAATATGCCCATTTTATGATTTTTTACCCAAAAAATTATCGATGAATTACTTTACCTTATATTCCGTCGACCAAGTTACACAACGTGGTTAACTTTGTTACATTAATGTTCACTCGCCTGATCGACCGATTGAAAGTCGCCATGTGCCAAATTCAACTCCATGTCAGCATTTTCACATTAGCAATTTATTCTTTTTTTCATTTTTAAATAAAAACCAGAAACTTAAAATTAAAAATCAAATAAAAAATTTAAAAATGGAATAAAAAGGAAGAGAAGGAAGAAGACAGAGGCAGGGTAGGAAGGCCACCAGTCTACCTGGGGCTGACAAGGTCGATATTAGGCGAGGAACAGTGAGGAAGAGAAGGAAGAGAGAGGAAGGGTCGACTGACCGCTAGTCTCTCTCGATCCGGTTAATTAGATTGGCCGTAAGCCAGGAAAGAGAGAGGAAGAAAAAAGAAGGCAAAGGTCGAGCAGTTGCAGCCTTCCTACTCTCTATTCCCCTCCCCCCCCCCCCACTCTCTGCATGATTCCCTAGCTTTTCTTTTTTTTTTTTTTCATTTTTTATTTTTTTAAATTAATTTTCAATTAAAAAAATGTTATTTTTATTTTTAATTCAAAATGTAAAATAATTTTTTTTTTAAATTACTGACTTGATGTTACTGAATTTGCCATATATTTTATTTTTATGAATGAAAAATTGATATCTTACCAAACTGTTAAACTATAAGTAAAATTAAATATGTAATTATAATTTTTTTAAAATATCAAATTGTGAAAGGAAGCGTAGCTCTTGGCGCAATTTATATATTAACCTTTTTTATTTTCCATCAAAAAGAGTTTTTTTTTCCAAAATCTCTCGGTATTTAATTGTGGGGAGGGATTGAAAAAAGAATTAAAAAAAAAAAAACTCACCCAAAGAGACCTAGGAAGAAGATCTCTCTCAGGATTACCAAGCTGATTTTTCTATCATTTTTTCTGCAAGAGAGATTGGAATTAGTTACTTAGTTGACAGAAGTGAACTATATATATTTAGAACAGTTGTTAAAAGAAGAATCCATCGAAATCGCAGTCATCATTTTTTTTTAAGAAAAAAAGGGTAATTTCCATTGAAAGCACTAATTAAAAGAGTAATTGAAGGCAAGAAAGAAGAAATAAAAATTACCTTTCAAATAGAAGTGCAAGAATAGCAGTGGTAAGAGTTCCAAATGCATATCCATAAACCACAAGCACGTAGCTGCTCATACCATTATCAAGAGACACCTTGGAGATTATGTTGTATCCTGCTAAACAAAAGTTGCAGAATATGCAGTTTCCATACGATTTTACCCCTTCAATGGTTAGCTTTCTCTTTCCCAGCGTGGTTCCTCCACCAACGTTTTCGTCATCCTGATGATCATGCGCTTCCATTTTCATTGATGTTTAACCTCAACGTTTGCATTAATTTTCTTTCAATTCAAGTGATGATCATCTGCTTTTATATAATTAATTAACTAGACAAAGACGCCCACTTGGTGTGGCAAAGTGGTTCATGACTCGGATGGGAAACAACCTTCATAATGGGCAAAATTGTTTAATCAAATTAACCGATAATAAGTTATTAATAAGTGATATTATATTTAGAGTCCAACGTGTATTGATAAAAGTTGTTTCAGTGTTTGACTCCTCCACTCTCAAATCGATATATGGAGGACTAAGCACAAAGCCATGTTGTATATTGTAAAATGAACGAGCTAGTGCAGTCAAATAAGGAAAATGAAGAGGAAATAGTTCGTTAAGACACTACCGAGAAGCCATCGGAACGGTACTAGTTTTTCCTTTGGGTGCAAATAAACATTTCAAAACATTATTATAATACAGAAGAGAAACTTGACTGCAATTTAAGTTATAAAAGCACTTTAACTAAAACTAGAAAGTCTAAGATTGAGAGAATAGATAATTTAATATGGTTAATGATTCTTGATTTAACGTAAATAAATATATTTATTATAGATACTTCTTTTGATTCGAGTTCATAAAATTGATTTTTCCAAAAAATAATAGACATGAAAATGTCATAACATGTTCGGTTTTAATTTAATAAAAAAATGGACCAATTACTAAAGTAATGAAATTTTAGGCCAAATATGGTCTTAATGTATTCAAACCTTCGTTTTCAATTTTATAAAAAGGTAGCCTAAATTTAAAAAGACAATAGGAAAATAAAGATATTTGGTTGCTTAATTCAATTTTAATAGGGTAAAATGGGCAACAAAAATGACATTTATGTTAATATGACAAGGGAGTACATAGGCTAGCCAATGAGGTGTTTACTTGGTCCTAAATAAAGGAACTTAGGCCAATCAAAATTTGAAAACACGTTAAAGGGGCAAAGTAGCAATGTGTTACTAAACAGCAAATGTCCAAACCCCCCCTCCCTAAGGATGGACGGCCATTATTGATCTTCTCACTATACACACGACAAATTTGAAAAGAAAAGGAAAAAGCAAAAGAGCAGCAAGAAAAGGAAAAAAGGACATTAAAACAAAAGAGAAAAAGCATTGAAAAAAAAAGAGAAAAAGAGCACCAAAGAAAGAACAAAAGGGAGATTAAAAAAAGAAACAAAAAGCATGTGATAAAGGAAAAGCTCGGAGGTATTTTTCTTCCTCATTTGTTGTGATTTCTTTTCTTCTATTTTGTTATCTTCATCATGCATATTTCATGCATAGAGATTTACATGTTTCAAGGAAAACAAATTTCATCATGCAATTGTGATTATTATTGCATGTCCATGCATTTAATTTTAGTCCATCACATTTTCATGCATTTTTCCTGAGTCATTGTTATGGTGGTTTTGTGCTTTTCTTGCTTGAATCATGATAATATGAACTTCATGTTTTCACATGGTAGGTTAGACCATGTCATCTTGTGCCCTCATACATTTCTTCTTTGTCTTGTGAATTCCTTAAAGTCTTTTACATGTTTGGTCCATCTTTTGGTGATTTGCCATGAAAGCATGCTAAGGAATATTTGTTTGTGATATTATGTTTACGCTTGCTATGATAATTTGAATGAATTTGCTAGTATAAGCATGAGACAATGAAGCATGATGTTTGCTCATTTACTTTGCCATGACATGATCTTATGTTTGGTTGCTACTTGCATCCCGTAATCCACTATATCATTGATAAAATGTTTGTTTGAGTTGGATGAAAAATCTTATTTTTAGAATCCTCCCAAGATAGGTCCTACTTGATTTAAATAATAAGCTAACTTCGGCCTATGCTTTTATCACCGTCTTACAATGTAAACTTCGGCCATATCAAGTTCGATCATGCTTGGATTCATAACTGAAAAGGACCATATTTACAAGGTTTTAAAGTCCTCTTACATTGATTTTTGAGTTAATAAACATTGAGTCTTGTTTATAAGCCTTGCATAGTTAGTATTAGGGAGCATCATGGGATGGTTACCTAATATTTGGAGCTGTTACAACCCTAGCAAGGAAGTATTCTCATGCTGCATTAGTGTCCAAGATGTGCAGTCCGCAAGGGGAGCACCCAGCAAAAGGAGAAGAGAGCATTTGGAGGCTGTAAGTTTGTCTTTTTAGCGGATTTCGGTTTGTTCTTATATGATAATTACATTAGCTGAGTGCTAATTCTGATTGGGTGCAAATTAGGCTTATTAACATGCCATATATAGATGTTAATAAGATCATAAAAGAGCATTAGCAAAGGTGGTTACATTAGAGTAGTAATGCATGAAAACTTTCTTTTACTCGGTTTTAGCTACTAGCAGCAGCAGTGAGTTGGATTAAAAATTTTTTTCACTCATCAAATGATTCTTTGAAAATTTTTAAATATTTTTAATTTAAAGAGCTTTAAGTTAGCTTTCCAACGAGCAATTGGTTGTAATTTTTGGGTCCATACAACAAAATTATGAATTTTTCATCGTATAGTATTTGAAACCCCTGAATTCAACATCTGATATCAATGACATCCCATTTTTTACCTGCTAAATGATTTTTCTTGAATTTGTAAATATTTTTCCTTAAATTAAATTGAATCATC
This sequence comes from Adansonia gregorii, assembly GCA_038382025.1. Taxonomy (NCBI): domain Eukaryota; kingdom Viridiplantae; phylum Streptophyta; class Magnoliopsida; order Malvales; family Malvaceae; genus Adansonia; species Adansonia gregorii. The sequence continues at coordinate 12,773 of JBBYHO010478712.1, forward strand.
TTTTTAATGGTATATTATTTGTGACCTTCCCAGTCCATAGCGACTTTTTATTGATAGCTGTGTGAATTCCCTACACCCTACAGCCAATGCTGATTATGAAAAGTATTTTCACTCTTCAACTGATTTTTTAAGAATTTTGTATCATTTTTAAATGAAACCTCAGTTACCTTTTCAATGTGACATATTATTTGCCTTGTGTGGAGTTCATTTGAATTAGGAATAAATTCAGAAAGCACGAGAACGCGAGTGATCCCCTATTTTTAGAATAAAGTATAATTCATGCATTTCGTATTGTCATTTTTTAAAGTGTTCGAATATCTCGAGATAGAACGAGTCACGTTGCCTTAAATGGTTGGGAAACATTTATAGGTCATCCAAGATTTAAGCTGAGGCTCATAATTTCTAACATTCGATTCAAATATGTCTAGAATTTCCTTTTAATTTCAACACCTATTTTAACCTTTTCTTAAAAAATTTTAGATACATATATTTTTCTACCATTATTTATAAATTTTACCCCATTTCTCAATTATTATCTCTAAGCTTCTTTAAATAATAAAAGTTAATTAACGGATAACTCGACCCATTTTTATTTGTTACTCTATGAATTATTGTCATGATAATTGTACGTCGTATCTAACCTCTCGAATTATAATGCATTCATGAAAATTTGAATAAATGTTTTCTAAAAAGAATTAAGGCAATATTTTTGGATTGCAGCCGTTCTCAAGTATTTCACTACTATAGTGGGAAAGATGTCGTACGAATGCTTTATCTGAAAATACCCTTTTCAAATATAAAACTTGGAAAAGTTTTTTACTTAAAAACTCCCTATTTTGCCATATTTATGAAAACATAGAGAATCTCTAATTTTATAAAATCTTAAATTATTTGCTTTAAAATTCATGAAAGCATGTTAGGAAATTATGACTAAATACAAACTTAAAATTGAGAAATCCAAATCCAAGATAATATATGACTAAATGATATCGATTTAAGGTATTATAAGGGTACTAATCCTTTCCCACGTATAATCGACTCTCAAACCCAACCCTTTGACGATAAAATAAATTCTTTTAAAATTAATTTTCAAAATAATTAGTAATTTATAAATATGGAGAAGTGTTTATAGATGTCGAAGTTCTAGACTAGCCTGGATTTCAATGATAGTTTCTTTTTTTTCTAATAAAATAATTTACAGTTTATAGATGCAAAAAGGATTTACAAATATTAAAAATTTAACTCAAAATTTATTGAATATTATTACTAAAAAATAATAGCATAAACTAACCAAACTAAACCTTTCTTTCTCTTTGATTTCTGCATCTTAATTCTCAAGAGAAAGTCAACTTATTTGGGGAAAAAAAGATTTATACTTTACTAGAAAAATGATTGAGAAGGTAATTAAAAGTTTTTGACATAATATTTATATTAATGATTGGTGCAAGGACCTGAATTTTAGGGTTAAAATTGAATTATTATGAAATTATATAAAGTATGAGATTAATAAATCCATGACACAAAAACAGTATAAAAATTAAAATATGACATGACATAAAAAATAATATAAATATGTAAAAAATAACGAGTATATCAAAATATATATTTAATGAATTTAGCACGTAAAAATTTATACAAATGAAAATTTACAATGCATTGAACATGCTAAAAATTAACATGACTACACAAAATTTTCTATTTCTTTTCTCCTTTTTCTACTCTCTTTCTCTTTTATTTTTTAGAAGTTTTGACGGAATGTTTATATTAATGCATAGCTGATGCAATGATCGCATTTTTAGGTAGGCTAAAATTAATTTATTATAATAAACTATATAAAATATGATATAAATCAAGATATGATAATAAAATAATATGTAAAATAATCAAAACTTAACAAGATAAGAAAAATAGCATAAACACATCACAAATAGATGAACATGTCAAAATATACAAAAAAACAAAATGTTAATGCATAAAATTTATATAATTTATAATACTTTTAACATATAAAAATTAAGCAAAAACACGAATATACAATACTTTTTTCTTTTCTTTTCTCCCCCTTTTCTCTATATATATGAATTTATTAAAAAATATATAAAACAATTTACTAATTTAAAACTTGTAATTTCCATTTTTTTTTACGGATAAGAAAAGACAATTTCTAAACTCATTAAAGCACAAAGTAACTTTTTTTTTTCCTCAAATTAGACTTACCTAAAGAACAACTCTTGAACAAAAATTTTTAAGTTTGAAGTCAACTTAACATCTTATTATATTTGTAAATAATTATTTTATTTAAAAAGTATATTTAAAAATATTAATATTAGTTTTCTTTATATTTTAAATAATACTATTGAAATATTAAAAATATTTTATATTAATATACATATTTTTTTATTATTTGAAATGATACTATTATTAAAATAAATTTTAATATTATTGTCATAAAAACTATACTAATATTTGAAAGCCAGATTCATTAGATCACATTTTATGGATGATTTTACTATAATTTATATTATTTTTAAAATATCAGTTTCATTTTGTTTTAATAAATCTTTTTCCACGATAAATAGTAAATAAGTTTTAATTATTAAATTTTTTTAAAATTTTTTTGCGCTTTCATGCAACCAACAGACCATGCGAGATGTGTGATTGTTATTATTTTTTGTTAATGCCAAAGACTAGAATCCAAAGTCTTCTGGTGATTTGCATAGTCAAAGATCTCATTCAAGTACACACCAGTCAATAAACGAAGATTAGCATTAATGGGAATTTGTTGTATATTAACGTTGCACCGGAAAGATGAATAAGTGTGTTACGTCTCTACACTGATTTACTGTCAGTTTTCTTTTTCTTTTTTGACTTGCCATCTCGCTGGAAAAAACAATTGATGCAATTGAATCCGAAAGTCAATAAACACAGGTATTTAATGCATTTTCAATGTTCAATACATTTCTAATTTAGCATTTACTTTCTGGATCGGAGAGAATTAATTTTCATGTCAGTTATGATATCGGATTTAATATTACAAATATGAATATTTATAATCTGTATTGTATAAATACAGAGTAAAATATGATAGTTTTTCAAAAATGTAAGGTATAAGTACATTAATATTATTTAAAAAAAGACAGTGCTATGACCAAGTCAACTAGTAGACCCGACATTAGATTATTGTGAAAGCATATATATGGTAAAACAAATCAACATATTTATAACAGCTAGTATTGAAAACGGCAGTGCTACTCCCTAGCCAACTAGTAGACCCAACATTTGATTCTTATGAAAGCATATATAGTAAAATAAATCAACATATTTATAAAAATTAGTATTTAATATATTAATGGTAAAAATATTTTAATTTTATAAATAATTAAAAATTTATTACGTATTTTATTTTTATTTTAATTAATTTTATATTATATTAAAAATTTATATGTTATTATGTTAATTAATATTATTTATAAAATTTAAAAATTTTACTGATAATATATAGAATAATTTTATTTTTACTTATAAAGACCAGTATACATCATCCCTTGACATTGCTTTCACCACTTCAACGTCAATCGCCAGAGAAAAGTTCCACCGCTAGTTGCTGCTGACTATCAAGAACGGAAAAAAGGAGGGCACCGCTGGAGACGGCGTCGTCGAGAAGGGGAAGACTGTCAATGATAGAAAGAGAAAAGATAAAAGATCCCTCGAGGCATGAAAAAACCATGGACGAAAAAAATGAACTGGTTTAATCGAAAAATAGTAGGCCTATCGTTTCATCAGTATATCAAAAATCAGAAAAAGTGTGAACTACTCAAAACATTAATAAAAGTCGAGAATCGAAAATAAAAAAAAAATAAAAACTTTTTGTTTGAACTGGAATTAATATATATATATATGTGTGTATTAGTTTTTGAGTTTTTTTAACTAAATTTTACGATTAACCCGTTTGTAAACACAAATTTCTTTAAAAAGAGGCCCAAAAGTAAGCCCGTTTTTCAACCCAACAAGTCTTTCAATTTTTTTTTTTTTAAAAAAATGCTTTCAAGCCACATTTCTTATATCATTTAAGGTTATTTTATTATTTATTATTTATTTTAAGCCCACAAGTCTTCGTTAATTATATTATTTTAATTTTATGATTGTTTTTTATTTTTTAAAATTTTTTTAATTATTTTTATTTTTTAATTTTTTATAATCTAAAATAATTAAATCGCTTTGTTCAACAAATTGAACCAAAGACTAAAGATTCAACGTTGAAAAACACAGAGTTCCAATATTAGATTCGGTCAGTTGTTCCAAGCTACACCAAGCCATGCATAAGCCGCACCCAAACTATACCCATTTTGAGATAGAAAACATGTGTGTACCCAGTACTTAAGCAACCGTACCCAATACGTATCCGTATGTAGTACATACCAGGTACAGATACTCTTGTTTTTTGAGGGTACATACGCATGCTTGAGTGTTTGTAGTGCAATGCAATAGATCATTTCCCAAATAGTATACAGTATACGCTCTGTTTGCCTTTCGTGTTCACTTTGTACGCCAAAATTACTTATTAAAGAATCAAGATGAAATTTCTTTCCGCACCATCAAATTCAAGCTACAACATTAGCCTCTAAATGTAACATCTGATTAGCTCAGCACTTTAATTCCCCGGTAAGTGGGAACTTTCTAGTTGGCATCTAGAAAAAAAAAAAAAAAATTGATTACGAAAGAAGTATATTTGAAGTGAAAAAGGTTATCCCATTTGCTGTTTTAGAACATGGATTAATATCCTGCAGCATTTTTCACTGAATAAAAGGGTAAATATAGCAGAAAGGAGGGTTTATGGTTTAGTTAATGGTAACTATAAGGAGAAACTTTGAAGAAGAACGCAGCAAAAAGTGGAACATGAAAAGATAGATTAGGGAATCAACATATCTTACTAATTTAAAAAGAAAATATTAAAAAATATTAAAAATAAATTTTAGTAACAATTGAGGTTCTTTAATTTGTAAAGTGAAAATCGAACCGCATAAATCTAATTGCTATCCTAGAACGAAATCAAATGAATCAAAATCAACTAAATAACATGATTTCAATCGATTTTCGGTTCTCTTGGATTTTTTTTCCTCGGCCCAACGGCTAGGCATTTGTTGTGAAGCACAATTCTAAGCGTAGGAAGCATAAGTGTATGGAAAGCGAATTTGGATCAGTCATGTGGTTCCATTTTTCCATCAAGAAAAGCGAGTGCCATAGCCAGAGAATTAAAGCCACCAAGGAACAATCCATTTTCCCTTTGAATCAGTGGTCCAATACTTCAATCCACAAGCCGAGAGAACCTCTAGAAAACTAGCAATATGAAAAGTGTTTTTGTTCTTCTAAAAAGAAATATGCAATGCGAAGCTTTCGAACGAAAAAGAATCCATTTGGCGGTGTCTTTTCGCGCTATGAATTATATGCAAAGATCTGCTGGATATGTTCAGAAGTTCCATAGCTTTTGCCAGCACTTGCTGGAGCCATATGTTAGAAAATAACCCTATGAAACAAGGCTATTTCACATAGTTCGGTTAAAACCTTAATCGAATTAATCAATTTTTTTTATTTTTTACTAAGCAAATTGAATTATTTAAGAAATAAGTTTAGCTCGCTGAAATATTTTAATTAATTGGATAAGTTAATGCAGAACCAACTAAATTTTAATTATGTTACCATGATTAAGTTAAAATTATAACTTCAATTTTTAAATTCCTAGATTTTCGTAATTTAAATAAGTATAATCATCTAATATATATTCGAATATCAAATATAAATAAAAAATACATTCACAGTAAATTAAAATAATATAAACATAAAATATATAATAAAGATTAAAATTACAATGTTTTATGTATTTTAACTTATTTGATTATTTTTCTTGCGTTACCGAACTGAATTACCTATAACCAAAAAAATTTTTAAATTTTTATGGATAACCAAATAATTTGAAATTGATTTTTTATTTCAGTCGGCTAATTCGACTGGACAACTGTCCTTGAACTTTGGATCTAATCCTTAACTTTTAATTACTTTGGTTACTTTTGGCTGTTCACTTTGTTTTCAAAAGATTAATGTCATGAAGAAATCAAGACAAATCCAAACTACATTTTAAAATAAGTAACTAATTCAAACTATATTTAAAAAAAAGAAGTCGCATTACAACTTCTTTATATTGTTAAGGGCAAAATGAAAGTTAGCATGAAGAGAGGTACAATTTAATAAATGAGGGAAACTAAGCCATGAAGCATCATTTCACATGTTATTATTGCTAAGCTTCTTTAGTTACATTTCAAGTGCAGCCATAAAAGACCGTCGTACAAGCTTCAATGTAATTACTTCGCTATCAGTCTATATAGGAAGAGTCTGTCCTTGAAAGAACTATCTCCATCTGAATTAAAATCATCAGGGGCTGCTATTACAATATCTTCTGGCTGTAAATTGCCGGATCAAATAACTATGGGAGGGCTCTTAAGCGTCTCAATGTTATGGTCTTCCTCTGTTTTTCCATACATGCAGTTTCTGATGCTGCTATGGATCGCAATTCCTCCATTGATGGAAAATTCAGCTGGGAATCCAAGTCTAGATTTTCACGATTCCCATGTTCCCATACTTCTGAAGATGTGTTTGTGCAGCTGCTTTCTCCAGTATTGTTTGCATATATTTTCGTTGAGCATCAATCCTCGTCTGAAGGTGTTCCTGGACCTGGTACAGCAAGAACAAACTAAGGATTACCAAAATACAATATTGTACTTTGCAATCTGTATATTCATGTCGTATTGTGGTTTTTCTTCATGTCAGTCATATAATATTCCTACGATACTCGTCTTCATACATGTCGTGCATGTCACGGTTTTTGCACGATTTTTTCTGTTTCTTAAATGTATAGTGTTGTGGTGCTTTTGTATCATGTCCAAAATTACGAGTTTTATATCATATGCATGGTTTAATTTAAAACCTTTATTCTTCTGTTTCTTTCTTACCTCAAACTCTTCATTCAGTCTCCTTCGTAATTGCATCTGCATTCTAACTTCTCCTAGTTGCAAACTCATGAACATTGATTTCAAGTTACATTGATGCAGGTAACAGGCCAAAGAAAGAAACCCCATTAATAGAGTCTAGTTTTAATTCTTTGATCAAAAGGAAGATTTTAAATTTACATATTCATAATGTAAGGAGCTACCTCTTATACCAGTAGCATTTATTGAGAAGTTAAAGTCTGAAACTGTCAAAAATATAGGTCACAATTCGTAAGGATCTGATAATTTTTCTATAAACAATATGAAGAAAAGAAATGAAAATGGAAGCAGCTGCAGATGCAGAGGCAGAGGCGGGTAATTCACCTTTCCTGACGTCCCCAACTGATTGCTCATTGAAATCCTTTTGTGGGTATCTCCCAAGCCTGAATTTCTTTTACATTATATTGAAAAACTAAATCAGATAAGTGGCTTACAGTATCCATGTTGCTAAGGGAATGCTTATGAGTGGGATGTCCCACCTTCGAGTCTCGGAAGGTACAAAACCTTGAGCGTTTGGGGTCGAAAGGGGATGATACAAACGTGTACGTAATGCCAAACCCTCCTGTACGGTCACAGGTGGTGCTAAGCACTTTAGGGAAAAATGAATCCAAAGCTTACCTTCTCTAAATTTTTCAAAGAGAAATAAAGCAAAAAATAAGTCACAGAGGGAGAAACTTGAAATTGATAACAAGAATTAACAACCAAGCAAAGATTTTAGTCTAAAGATGATTGAAAGGGGATTAGTACTGTCTGCTCCTCCAAGCTGAGCGACAGCCTCTAGCAATAGCCGACGCAAATCAACAGTCCACAGAAGACGAGGCTTCGGATCTGTCGTCAGGACAAGCCCAGAGTCCCCTCGAACACAAACTCCATCATGTGCGTTAAATATTGTTGGCTTCTCGGAATTTGAACATTCTTCTGCTTTGTTCTCAAGGGCTGTTAAGATAATTTTCATCGCAAAACGCACACTATATATATGGTGGAAACCAAGCAATGAAATGAGGTTCTGCTTTCTCATTTTCTTGTATAATGACTAAAGAGTGAATTGTCCTTCTTGTTGTCTAAATCCTTGGAGAAGAAAAGCCAAATAAGAGAAGTAAAAAAGCTACCGACTATTTAATCCATCTTCGCCAAAAGAGTATCTTTTTAAGTACATTATCAACTTGTTCAATCTCTATCAGAAAAAAAATTGTTCCATTAATCCACTTTAACAGTAAAAATTCTAATGCTGCCAATCAGTCGTTTAATTCAATACACTGTTAGGGAGAGCAATATCTATTTTATTCGGATGACCTTGTATTTAACATTTATTCAATATTCATTCCGATTCCAAATAAATTAGATCTTTACTAACTTCCATTCAAGAAGTGAAGTGACAATCATTGTCATTTTGCGTACGCCTATTCTAGAGATAAAAAGTATGGCACTTCAGTCGTATATGTTCCACAGAAGCCTTTTTCTTGTCTTTTGAATTACAATAAAATATAATCCAAATTCAGAGTTTCACAGATTTGAACCCTAGGTTATGCCTTCAGGGCATTTGTTCTAGAAGAAAACATTTTACAGATGTTTCACAAGATTTAAAAAGAAAAATTAAGAACACAGCTACTCCCTCACGTGTCATAAGGCTAAATATATCTGAGAATTTGGCTTTACATTTACACTTAAAAGAATTGGATTCAATCCTCCTTCTTTTAAAAAGAAATTAAGAAAAAAACTATATCAGAGTTCAGAAACTGAGAACCTATCATTTCTGTTATCAAGCATGAGTTCTTTGTCAATACTATAAAAATTGGGTAGGAGATCAAGCTGATATAACTTCCAATTATCAAGTTAGCCGTTTCGATTGGTTGAACCAATCGATTTGAATTAAAAATAATTTTAAATGTTAAAAGATATTTTTAATGTCATGTAAGTAATAGATATAGTAAGTAATTTTTAAAAATATGTAGTTTGACTTAGTGGTACTATCTTTAATATAATTTTAAGAGCTTATATGTGGGTTTAAATCTCTGTACTTACACAAAAAAATTTGAAAAAAAAAATAAAAAACCAGTTTTTTTCTCATTTTTTCTGATTTTTTATTTGTTGAACCAATTTTAGTGTTTTAAACCAATTCAGGCATCTCTAAATAGTACCACACTAAGCTTTGGTCTTCAATTAAATTAATTCAACTAATTGATCTGAACTTTGATATAGTATCGTAGTTACTATTAACTTAAGTGACTTGGGTGATATCTTTTTAAAGAAATAAAACAGCTACGAATAGAATGATCAGTTTATAGAACATTAAACTCTTAATTTCAACTATTAGAGTTTGAATCTTGGAAACTTCAAATACGAAACAGTTACTATACTTCTCCACATTCAAGCTGACCTTTCATCGAAAGCATATCTTTCCAAGACAACTAGACAAGTTGGTTGTCCAAATGCGAAGGGCTAAGGATGGCGAGAACCTGTCTTTATTTTGATGTTTAGACAAGCTTACGGGAGATATATGATGAGCCTAAAGAATAAAGATGAAGCCACTAAGCGGTTGTTTGCGCTGCTCCATCCAAATTCACAGTAAACAAATCATTGAGAAAGTTCAAACGCAATTTCTTCAATCTCAGCAGTACGAAGAAGAAGGTCCATATACAATCAATTTCCGTGTTTTCATTAAACACCAAATGTCGTCTGTGTCAAGGTTAAAAAACATGAGATCAAAAATTAAATCGATATGATTTTTTATTTTCAATTTAACCTATTGAATTGATCAATATATTTAAATTCAATTTTAAATGGACAATCATTTTCGTGTTTCCATTAAAAACCAAATGGTGTTTATGTCAAGGTAAAAAAATTGGACAGAGGATCAAACCGGTGTGACCTCCGATATTCAATTCAGTTGGTTGAACTGGTTAGTTTATTTAAATCAGATTTTAAATCTTTCTAGAAAAATATTATTGTTAAATAAATATTAAATTTACAAATTTATTAATATAAATATGCATTTAGCTTAGTGGTCTAGTTTTAGTCTAATTACAAAAAGCTATAGGGTCAAATCTCATCAAATACAAAAAATATTTAAAAAATAATTTAAAACATAAAAAAAGATTTTTCTTGGTTTTTTTTTTTCAATTATTTGATGGTTTTTTAGCAGTTTTATACTGGTTGAATCGGTTTTAAACTAGTTCAATTAAAATTCTGTTCTTTACATAGTTTCAAACCAAATAAACCTTCAATTTTCGATTGAATAGGTTTAACTAACCAGTTCGATCCGATTTTTTTAATCATATTTATATTTTTATGAAATTCAGCTAATGAGTGGTACCTATCTTGGTTTATCTCTTTGACTGAATTTTGATGCAAAAATTAGCAAGATTTTGTTTTGCAGATTTTTTTACCTTTTGCATTTTTTTTTTCAATAAAAATGAATAAATAAAATTAAAAATGATAGAAAAGCAAAGTCAAATAAAGAGGAAAATTAAACATTTATCAATTGGAACTAAATTGAAATGAAATATGTTAAATGGTTTGGATACGAAAGTGAAAACCAAAAATTATGGTATTTATATGCAAATAATACAAATCTTAGAAATAAAGATTTAGTTATTTACATGTAATAATGATTCAGTTTGGTTTTAAAAAATTACAGTTAATACATAGTATTAAAAAAATTTAAAAATTAAATCAAAATTGAACTAATTGAAGCATTGAGAATTCTAGTTTGATTCAAATAATTATGATTTTTTATTTATAAACCGAAAATCAAATCGAAACAAAATGTTTTAAATATTATTGAAATGAAAACAAAATTAGATTCAATAAAAATAAAAACAAAACCAAATCATTAAGAATTCTGATTCAATTCCAATAATAGTCCTTTTTTTTACTTATAAATAAAAAATAAGATAACAAATCAAATATATTTAATTCTTACTTAAATCAAATCAAAACTGAATTTAATAAAACTAAATCAAAACCTAATCGAACATTACAATTAGAATCAATTTTCAATTTTTTTTTTCAATTTTTTTCTTAGTCCTAAGATCCGGCCTATTTGTCCATAGCCACTTGGCCGGTATTAAGGTCCGCTTGGCGTATGGGTGAAATTCAATGCAGTAAAATTGAAAATAATGTTAATTGTGGTAAAACAAAATTAACGGTGTTAGATAGTCATTAGCGAGATCAAAAAACAAAATGTGTTGGGAAAAAAAATAATGGTGACTGTAAATTGAGATGGGATAAAAGGAGAAAATAAACATTAAGGATAAATGGATAATGGGATTTTGTTTAATAAAAACTATTGACATAATTGGCAATATATTAATTAATAAAAATAATTTATATTTACCAGTAATAAAATAATAATTTTTTTGAAATATGTTTATTTAATTTTTTTGAAAATTCTATAATAACATTTTTAAAAAGTTAAACGTTTTATACCATCTGAATACGTGTATTTAAAATATATTATGCATTTTAAAAATTTAAGTGTGAACTAT
>JBBYHO010479041.1:0-24288 GCA_038382025.1 Adansonia gregorii
ACCATTTTAAATTCAAAATATTTCATCATGAAAAATTTATCCATACATTGTTTTTCGTTGTTGTATTGTCTTTTAATGTCTTTTAAATCTCAATGGAATACTTGATTGACAAGTAGAGATCATATAAATGATCGGATAAGGTGTTCAAGATGTGTCTTTTACAAGTGTACTTCTTATTTTCTCATTTTTTCTTGAGTTGTGTCATTTTCTCTTTTTCTTCAAGACTTGCATCTTTGGCTGGCTCATTTATTGGCTTTGAATTTGGATCTTGGATATAAGCAATGCTCAATACAGTAAGAAGAAACATCATCTTATCCTTCCACCATTTGAAGTTAGTGCCATCAAAATGATCCAAGTTTATGAACGTTTGATTCATTACTTGATAGGCAGTACCATAGCCATCTTGAAATAACTCTCTAAAATTGTTAATAAAACTAAAGTAGATGGGTAGACAAAAATGACAAATGGAACCAAAACTTTGAGGCATGATGAATCTTTTTCTTTAGAGAATTATTTATCCCTACAAAAAGTTTGCTAACAAGTCTAGGCAATCAAACTCCCAAGATACAATGAAACCTTATGAGTATTACAATTAAGAATATTGAAAAACTCCTTAATCTCTTATTCTCTCTAATAAACTCTAGTAATTTTAAAATTAGTTTAAAATGGATGTTTTGATAATTAGGATTGGTATTTATAAACTAACAAAAAAGCATAATCAAAGAAATTTTTCTTAATCAAGAAGTATTTTCATAACCATGGCAACCATAGGCTATAAATATGTATTCATTCATCCAGCAAATGCGTTTATTCGTATCTTCTTATGAAGGATGGTGGCTATACCCCTTTTCATTCAAATTAGTTATTAAGTGGCTAAAAATTATTGTAATCTATCACAATTACAGCAACAAATACTTTATCTCTTTTTGGAAATTATTGATTTGGAGAATATCTTCATTAATAGAGATTTTTGTTGATTTTGAACTTGATAGACATATAAAAAAATAAATTAGAACACATAAGAATTGAACCAATTCATAAAAGATATTTACTAAATTGCTTTATGAAAATAAGATATTAATACTTACTTCGAAACTTTATCAAGATCATTGAAGTTAAATAAGTCAAATTATGCAAATAATCACTGTACTATACTTAAAATATGGATTTAGTCTCTATACAATAATTCAAAAAATTTTAGTCTTTCTATTACATGTAGACTGGCAATATCTGACATGATTACATGAATAAAGTCAAAACATTACATGACACAACACAATTACATTCTCAAAATCTATATCATAGGAATTATATATGTATCAAAATTGATAAAAATATAAAAAATAACTTAAACAATTTTTGAGATGACAAAATATATAAATATAACATGAATACATGAATTGCCAATTCTAACTATACGAGATATTTAATGTCAATTTAATTGAAAATCTTTCTTTTTTCCCTGTTAAAAATAGTGACATGGATAACTTTTTTTAATGTCGCACCTCAAATTAGTCTAAAAAATAATTTAATTTCCACATATTTTTAGCAAACAAAAATATTAATAACAAACACAAATAAAAAATTAAAATAAGAAACCCTAAGAAAATATCTTAATCCCTCTTTATTTTAATTTCTCCCAAAAACCAAAACTAAATCCTAACTCAAAATCCCTAATCCTTAATCTCTTAAACTTAAATCAAAATGAATCCTAATCCTTAATCTTTTAAATTGAAGCAAATCAAAGAAAAAAGAGATTAAAGAATGAGGAAAATAGGGCAAAAGTTAAAGTTGCAACCATCATCCCATTTTCTTACTAATTTTTTCTTTTTTTTTTTTATCTTTCTCTCAAACTAAAACATCTATATTATAGTGAAATATACCTAATTAAAAACAAAAACCACTATGTGGATGCAACAAGAAAAAAACTTAAAGGTTAAATCCTGAATCGTAGATATATTAAATTATTTATCGAGAGGGAATGAATCCGCTTTTATAGTATAGGGACTATTTACACAATTTGACATTCCTTTTTTCTCTTTAAAAAACAATGTTATGCTTTATGCAGTCCAAGAAAGCTTAAATCAGCTTCTTTTTTCCTTTTAGTTTAAACTTTATCTTTCTTGTTTTTCTCCTTATTTAGGAATATGTTGAGCTTAAGAATTTTAAGAAATTTGTGAAATCAAGTAAGAAGGTTATGGTTAAGGTTTGGGTTTGTTCTTGTTTTTGATTTGATTTGGGTTTGAAAATTGTAAGATTTCGTTGGGTTTGCTACAATTTTGATTTTTGAATAGAGCAATTATTCAATTTTTGTTATTAATTATAAAAAAGTAAAATTTATTATTTATTTCTAGCTTTAAACTTATTTTGGTTGGAAAATAATTAAGGTTATTAGGTTTTTGGTCAGGTAATAATATGTGAAAGTTAAAATGATTTATTTCTATGGAATGGAGTTGCCACATCATCAAAAGAAAAAGCCATATTAAACAAACAAAAGCCATATCACTAATACCATTTTGTTAAGGGTTCTAAAAGTTTAGAAGTTATGACTAATGCCATTTCTATTACAAAATTTTTCAAAACCAAGATTTTCAAATTCTTTTTTTCACTTTCAATAATTTAAGAAAAGTGATGAATCTTCTAAGGCTTCATCCTTAACATTTAAAAGGAAAAGCCAAGTAAATCTAAAGTATTCATCAATAATAATAAATACATTTTATTTACCATCTAAGCTTAATGTCCTATTAGAACCAACAAGATCAGTTGAATCAATTGTAATACTTTAATAGCTGAAACAACATTTATAGGTTTGAATGAAGCTTTCTTATATTTTCTTTAAGCACATCCATCACATAATTTAAAATTTTCAAATTTCATTTTTGGCAATACAACAACAAGGTTTTTTCTAGATAATTTGGAAATCACATTTATGTTAACATGACCTAATCTCCTATGCCACAATAAAGACATATCATCATTATTAGTAATAAGACAAATATTTTGGGAAAATAAATCATCTATATGCATAAAATAAATATTTTCTTGTCTATGTCCTATGAAAATAGTTTTATTTAACTTTGAATTAAAAACTTATCAACCCATAGATCCAAAGATTACTTTCATGCCTTTATCACATAATTGACTAATTCTAAGGAGGTTATGCTTAAAACCATTGATAAAAGGACATTTTCAATGTTCGATAAGGAATTGTTACCAATGGTTCCAATGCCTAATATGTCTTTTTAATTTGTCACCAAAAGTAACATCTGAACCATTTTTAGGCCTTTGTTCTGAAAATTGAATTTTGTCTCTAGTCATGTGTCTTAAGCATCCACTATCAAGGTACCAAGAGTTTTTCTTTATTAAATTTACCTTGAAGCAGTGCTTATCCTTCTACAAACACAAAGTCACATTTTGCTATTAGTTACCCAAATTTTCTTAGGTCCTTAAGCTTTAGTATTCATAATTCTTGTGCTTCGGGGATCCACTTTATTTTAGTTAACTCATCTTGAGATCTTCTAACTCTCTTAGGAATCCATACCCTCTTAAAGAGTTTACCTCTATAAATGACAACTTTCAAAGGATAATAATGATATCTATGACCTAATTTATGCTAATAAGTACACATGCTAGATGTATTATATCGTTTATTTTGTTTCACAAAGAA
The DNA here is from genome assembly GCA_038382025.1 of Adansonia gregorii. Lineage (NCBI taxonomy): Eukaryota > Viridiplantae > Streptophyta > Magnoliopsida > Malvales > Malvaceae > Adansonia > Adansonia gregorii. The sequence goes on from JBBYHO010479041.1 coordinate 3,668, forward strand.
TTCCTGAATAAGTTTCTTTTTCGATACCATCAAAGGTCAAGCAATCTTTATCAGAGAAATTTTTTGTGTTTTTAGCATATAATTTAACTTTTGATGTCCTATAAAGAATCTAGAAAAAAAGTTATGCAGGTGTATATTTTTCTTAATCAAGTCATCCATCTTAAGTTTTAAATCATTAACTTTCTTTTTAAGATTATTCTTTGTCATGCTCAAAGAGTCATTTTCCTTTTTAAGTGTAGAAATCATCTTCCTATCCTGTTTGTCTTATTTAAGGGGTGAGCTTTGATACTAAGGAAAATGGGAGAAAAAAAGCCTTTATTTCAAAATAATAGCTTTAATATCGTGTATCCTAATGAGGAGAACATGATTTTGCAGCCCAATTCTAAAAAAAATAGAGGTTATTATGAGAGTCCTTGTTCGTGTTTTTTGGAGGATAAATTACGATTCTAACAAACTTAAGGGAGGAAAAGTATTTCTGGTGAAACCATAAATTCATGGCTTCAAATTCTAATGCTAATTCATAAAAGATATTCTGTAATTCATCAAACGTATAAGGATTAGCTTTGGAAGATACCTTGGGCTCATCAAAAGTCATAAAACATAGGTTGGTTACTTTATCATCATTATCGAATGTGTCACTATCACTCTATGTAGCCACAATACCCTTCTTATTTTGCTTTTTAGAGCTTTGTTTCTTCCTTATTAGGCATTTAAATTTGATGTGACCAAGTTCTTGCACTCATAGCAAATGATATGGTCTTTCATTTCTTGCTTAACTCTCATTTCACCACTTATTGTCTTAGAAGTCTTTTTGCTTTGTTCATCCTTATTAACTTGTTGAACCTGTTTGTAAACGTGGCTATTTCCTAATCTTTCTTAACCTTTTCATCATTTTTTTCACTTTGAATATTTGATTTAAATGAAACACTAGCTTTCTTTGGCGTTTCTTTACCATGTTTGATTTTTATCTCATAAGTTATGAGAGAACCTATAAGCTCTCTAGAGAGAATATGTTGGGATCCTTAGATTTTTCAATCATAATCATGTTTGATTCCTAAGAGTTAGAAAGACTATTTAGAAGTTATTCACCATCTATGTATTTGGATATGTTTTCTTATATGCCTTCATACGTTGATCACATCCGTAAATCAATTAGATGTTTCCTTAATGGTTTTATCTGGCTTTATTTTGAATAACTCATAGTTAAGTGTGAGCATGCTAATTTTAGATTGCTTGACTTGATTTGTTCCTTCATGAGTAATTGCTACTTTGTCCTACACTTGCTTGGCATTGTCATAGAGTGAGATTGTATTATACTCACTTGGGCCTAAAGCATAAGATAGTATATACATGGCCTTGGCATTTAGTTATGCCATCTTGGTATCTTGCTCATCCCAATCATTTTCTTTTTTTGGCACAATAACATGTCTAATACATTTCTTCAATATAAGTGGTCCATTTGTGTTGACCTTCCATACTTTATAGTCATTGGCTTGAATGAAAAACCACATCTTTGTCTTCCAATATGAATAATTATCTTCATTGAAAAGGGGAGGTCTCATTAAGGAATGGCTTTTAAATCCCATAGGATTAGAATTTGAATTAAATACCATGACACATTTTATCTTGGCCCTTAACCTCAAGTGAACTTCTTAAAGCTTTTAGTAAACATGTTTGTGTTTTCCATTTTTAAGCTATTGAGAGATATTTTCTCAAGGTTTGTTAAAGCTACAATAAAGACTAAACCTCTGATAATAATTATTAGCTCAAAATAAGGAGTGAACCCAGAGGAGTTAAAATAGTTATTTAAAAAATTTAATCTCAAAATCAACTTTAATTAAAATTTAAAATCAAATAAAGATAGTTGAGAGTGAGAAAATCAAATACGTTATGTATAAAGGTTCAGTTTTTGAGCTCGGAGTCTACATCCTCTCCTTTTAGCACTCCTTGCCAAGGTGATTTTTACAATTCACTAGTGAAAATATTACCTTTGAGGCTAAGGTCTAAACTTTCAATACTATCTTTTATGGCTAAGATAGAACTTTCTAAATCCTTTTAAGAATTCTAACCAAATTCTTAAATAATCTCACTCAATATCACATAAATCCCTTGTGAAAAGAAGAAATGTTTGCAAGCAAATCAAAACCTTTAATAAGTAGGTGTATGCTAAAGTTTAAGCGTAATGAAAAAAGAGATAAAAATTAAATTGATGAATGAAATGAAAGAACTTGAAGAATTTTAAGCCTGCTTATGAATTTCTTGATCAATCTTTGTATCTCTTATTACTTAAAGTGTTGGAAGCTCTATTTATTACCTGAGAGTGATATATAGTTGTTGGGCATTAATTTGGTAAGTGGAAAGCCATTGTGAGCTTCATAAATTCTTACTAACATTCAAACCTGCACTAATGTATTGATACATTACCATGGATATTGATACATAAAGATATGACGATTGCCAGTAACATATTAATACATGCAAAGAGTGTATCGATACAATCCATAATGTATAAATACAAATGAAGGTTGAATCAATATAATTAAAGGTTTCAAAGTTCTTACACTACTGTCAAACATTGTATCGATAAAAACACTTAAGGTATCAATACATTATATAAAAATCATTTCTAAAGTGTTTTTTCCAGGTTTCAAGGCTTATAAAACTTATTTTAAAAATATTTTATGCTAAAATATGCATTAAGAACACATCTTTAAGTACTTAAAGGAGTTTGAAACATTTTAGTATTTTTTTCAAAGTATTTCTAATTTAATTTAAGGAAAAATACTATGTTGAAAATATTTAATCATAAGGTAATTAAGCTTAAGCTATTATTATATCAAACCAAAATCAATTCAAAAGTTAATAAAGCTAACAATCTTTTATTTTTGGCATAATAAAGCTTATGGTAAATTTTCTTGTTGAAAACTCCACATAAAATATTTAAAGATCTTCAATGAAAACTCCCATTCAATAAAAACATTATTTTAAAAAATTTGAAATTGATAAAAATAAGGGCCAATTTATAAAATATTCAATATTAACTTAATCAACATGCTATTTGATCATCATAAACAATATCTGTATCTTGTACATGAGTTTCATAAGTAAGTTAACATTTAATATTCATCATGTCCACAACATACCAATATATTAATATATTTTCAACATCCATAATACCAATGCATCAAAATCCTTAATAATCATATTTAGCAAATTTATATCATTTCTCCTTCTTTTTTGTTATATTAAAAAGAGATTGATAATTGAAAGCTATCGAGAGAAAATAAGCATAAGCCAATTGCATTTTCATATGAAAATATAATTTTATTAGTAAAAAAAAATGCATAAAATAGGTCTAATGAGATGCATGAGTTTTAAAAAGCATGAAAACAAAAAAATAAAGTACTAAAAGTCTATGAGTGATCTTAAAAATATCCTAGTATAACTAAGCATCATTGGCTGAAGAATCAGCAATGGGTGGAAGAGGAGGATGAGCGTTTGAGAGAGCACGAATATCCTTGGTTCTAATGAGAATTAATTATCATTAGGCAAGTATCGAGGTAGGCAAAACGCTAATCCCATGAATCAAACGAGCCCATGATAGAATTAAACATAGTGCACATGTTAATGGGTATAGATAAAGAAGTACCAATTGTCGGTGGTGGAATAAACACATCATGCTTCCTGTCATCGCCACCATGGACAAAAAGGTGCTCAGGATCGTCACATACTTTATATCATCTACATGCTTGGAAACATTAGTGTGTTGGGGGTATCTAGTTATATGATCGAGTGTTAAGGTTATTGCTTTAGCTTTTGAACCCAATCACCATCATTAAGGTCATAGCCAATCTTACCCATGGATTTGAGTCCAAGATAATGATGTTTGGTGATCAGAATGTTTGGGTCACAAGAAAGATCAAGGCCTTGAGTTTGAAAATAGTAGTTCAAAGGGATGCTATGAAAAAGTATACGAGAACCTTACATATTATGGATGAGATCAAGGAAGATGAAATGAGCAAAGTTTAGACATTAATCGATCTTAATCATACGTAGCCACCAATAATGATGTGGCTAATCTTGGTATCTTTTGTGCTATAAGAGCAAATAACATGGAAGATGATGAAGTGTAAGAACCAATCATAATAAGGGCATCGTATCCTCTTCGATTGCACCCTTGTTTGGAATATCAAATACGAAGATAATAGATTCTTTAATGATAATAGACTCTTGACCCATGGGTAGGACCGAAGGGTGGTGACACAGTCACAACTAGCATTATAGACAAAGTTTGCATTACTAAAGAATACACAAATTAGGTCTTATTGAACTGGGCAATTGAGTGAGAGAAATTTGGATCATCTGAAGTCTTTAAAGGTTTAGAGATAGGGGAATCAATAGATCAAAGAAAATTAAATTTTATGACTCGACATTGCTAAATAGACTCTCAAGCATAAATGGTGTTAAAATGGTCACATGCTAGAATGTTACGAAAGCATGAGTCAAAGAAAAAGTATGGTTGGTTTAGAGGTTGGTTTGTGGAGGAAATGATAGCACTAGTGGAAAGACAGTTACGTTTAGTAATGGTTTTAATTCAAGGATGCATTGGAATAGCTTAGGTGTGGATTGGTCTAAGGGGAATTTTGTCGAACACGTGGTGAATATAGACATCTAATTTTGCTTGGGCCCCTTCCCTGTCAGTCCAAAAATATCCAAGATAGAAAATTAGGTACTTGTCAAGTGGGGTTAGGCTTCTTTCAAGTGGAATGAACATTTTTAACACTTATTTAGTTGTGTTTAAATGGCAGCACGTGCAGGTTATAGAAGAAAATCATCATTTAATAAGTTGTAAAGAACAAATCTCAAATAAAAAAATGAATATCAAGGTAAAAAATTAGCTTTTAACTTTATACTTGTGAATTTTGAAATTTATTTTCGCAGATGTTATCACGAGTAAAATTTTCATTTCTAGGAGAATTTCAAAAATTTTTCGTAAAATTTGGCAAGTTGATTGTCACATATTTTTACCAACACACGTGCAGTATTTATGCCGATATGCACCCTGAAAAATCTGAATCATTCAAGGAAAATTTTATATTAGCATTTCATACTAGAAGGTGTTAATTTGTTAAATTTATTTATGAAATTTGAATTTTTCATAGTACTGCATGTAATATGCTCGTAAAAATTTTTAAGGAAAAATTGTTTTGAATTTCAATTTTGAATTTTATTATTTTTATAAATTAAATGTGTTGAATAAAATTCATTTTTTATAAACTTTAAATATATTTCTAGAATTTTCTCGTTTCCAAGATATGGGGTTTTCTACTTGGTAAATTTTCTTAGTGGGATTTTTTTAAGCTTATTAATTTTAAAATTCTTTAAATATTATTGTTAAATTCATATTAAATCAGTTTTTAAAATTTTAATTTATTTTATGAGTTTTTCATTTTTTTATATAACAAATTTTTTCGATAAGAGTTTTTCTCGTGAAAGTTAACGAGTTTGAACTTTAATGGTGTTTCTTTTAGAACATTAAAATTGATTTTATTATTAGATTAAATTAAAGCGATCTTATAAAATTTTATTTCAAATACATAATTTCTAATTTTCACAATTTAATCCTCTTAATTAATTTTTACTGTATAATTTTACATAATATATACAAATATCATACAAAAATTTACTAGAGCATGATGATACCATGGATGATATAATTCACAAAATGACAAAATTTAATTAATTTAAATCAAATCAAAATCCAAGTCATAATTACAAAAATAAAAATGAATGATATAAATAAATAAATAAGTGAAAAATCCTAAAAACTATTCAGCTGAAGGCTTTTATTTCAGCCCTTGGCCAAATCTTTCCCCTATAAATTAGGGAAAGTTGGTTACAATGGGTTTTTTTAGTTATGGTTCATGAAAAAGCACTAAGAAAATAATGAAAACAACAAAATTTCTTACTTTAAAAGCAATTTTCTTCTAAAATCCTTCATTTTTTTATTTTTCAATGTTGATTTTTCTTTTTAATGAGTTTTGTGATTGCTTGAGCCGACGGATCTAGTTCCATGATAAAAGGCTAAGCATGAAAGCCATGATTCAAGTTTATGGATTTTCTTGATATACTTGAATTTTACTAGATTTTTTTTTTTAATTTTGATCATGATAATTTGTTTTTGTTCGTAAAATTGATATATCTTTCTTAGGTGTGTGTTTTGTGATATTTTTCTTGGTATTTTTCATGTTCATATGTTGGAAAATAAGTTTATATATTTGATTTTATGATTTTTTTTGGCATTTAAGTTTGATTATGTGTATATGTTTTCTTATTCATGGTGTATGTTGAGAAAAAAATTATTTTCCTTTGTTAATGAGTCATGGCTGAAACTTTTAGTGATTTTTTTAATTTTTTTTGTAATTTTTATGATGATTTTGATTATTTTGTGACTATTTAGGATTGTAGGACAAAAAATAATTATTTAAAATTTTTACAACCTTTGGAAAGGTAATTTCAAGCTTGATTTTATGTATATAAACATGGTTTAGCGAAATTTTGGTATTTTTGATATTATTTTTCAATTATTAGATATATAGGGACTAAATTGTAAAATATTAAAAATTTTTTAAGCAATTCTTGCTTGGCCGAAAGCATCATGTCTTTTTAGGGGAGTCTTTAATGCATTTTTAAACATTTTTAACTATTTACGGACTATTTTGCAAGTATAAGATGTTCGAGGACTAATTTACAAAATATGAAAAAATTGCTTCGTGGCCATAGATGTTTGGCCAAATTACTCTTGTAATTTTTGGTGTGGTTTTCATGTTTTTTCTATTAAGGGACTTAACTAAAAAAATGAAAACGTTTTGAGTTCGTTAAGGAAAATCATTCGTTAAGGATATTTTGGTTATTTTGAAATATTCCTAACATTCCTTTGGTCTTTTAGAGGGGCATAGAAAATATTAAAACTTTTCATATTCTTTCGGTTTTCTGTTAGGGTATAAAATGCAATTTTGAAAAGTTCAAAGGTTTAATTGTAATTTTTGCATTTTAGGTCAGTTTTAATATTTTAATTTCCCCTTGTAGGGTGAAATGATTATGTCTCATCATTTTAAGGTCCTTAAGATTATCGGATACTTTCATGTTGAAGGTGTACCCTAAGTGTATTTTGGAAAATTTTCATAAAATCGAATCCTAGGTAGTCACTAGAATGCTTTTAGGCCTAAAGTGTGCATTTAGGTTTCATTTTTTGATGATCCTTTTAATGTCCTTAGGATTACTAGGATACTTTCATGTAGAAAGTATACCCTAGGGGTATTTTGATAATTTTCCTAGAATCAAGTTCGATATAGTCATCGGTTTACTTTCATGCCAACGGTGTATAGTTAGGATAGGTTCACCCTTTTGTGATCATTTTTGAATCTTTTAGGGTTATTAGGATACTTTCATATCGAAAGCATACCCCAAGGGCATTTTCATAATTTTGTATTAGAATCAAGTCTTATTTGACTACAAGGATACTTTCATGTCAAAGGTTAGGGATAGGTTTGTCATGTTATACCATTTTCAGGTTTGAAAATACCCTCTTAATATCTTTAATAAAATTAATTTTTTAAGGAAATTAAGGCAATGTCTCTAGTTAAAAAATAAGAGGAATTTTCTCCTAAAATATAAGAGGGGCCCTATAGATTATTTTACGAATGAGATAATCTTTTTAAAAAATGAAAATTAAGATTTTTCAAATTTTGGAAAAATAAAACCCTTTATCTTCCTCTAGCTCGCTAGCAGGGTACAAAAGATGTTTTACTTTCTTAAAACCTTTTGTATTCCATCGACTTTCCAGCGAGGTATGAAAGAGAATGATAAAAACTTTCATACTCTTGCTTTTCCAAAAGGGTGCAAAAAAAATTTGATTTTCAAAAATATTAAAAAGTCAATTTTCTCGTGCAGAATAGTAAGTTTGTTTTGTAAAATATTATATATGAGAATTATAATTAAATATTAAATATTAAAATTGAATAAAAATAAAAACTTATGTTAACATATGATTAATAAGGTATCAATTACGGGGCATCACAAGAAGGTTGATCATTACTTATGATTGTAACTAACTCTCGGACCCTTTCATGAAATCTTTGATATCAATATGGACCTCAAGTTTTGTTTTTGTAGGTTTCTTAACCCTTAGAATATGAAATTTGATATGTGACTAAACTTACCTAGCTAAATTAGATTGGTGGCAACTCTAAAAAAATGGTCATTTCGTAACAACTATTTTAGACTTAAGTAAAGGGAGTGATTTATCTTGACAACTCAATCCGTAAACCAAAAAAAATAATGATGATACAAGCCCTTAGAAATAAAAAAATAATGACATATATATATATATAAGAATAAAGGTATACTTGCTATTTTAAGTCAGACTTGTTAAGATTCGTATCCATGCCATGTTGCAATAGCTTGGCAACTCCATTGAAAATAGTTTAGAGAGTCAGGCCTAAAATTAGTCATGTGTTAAATAATTTTGATTAATTTAGTTTCAATCTATATTTAAACTCCCAGCATTTTCAAAGCAAAAATTTTTATTATATTTTTTATTTATAAGGAGATTTCAGTATATATTCATTATATTTTTCATAGATCCTTTTGTTTCATTTGTAACATTATTTTGAGGGAAATTTAGGATAGATTTTTATTATTTTTTTAAAGAGTCAAGTCATAAAAAGTAAGTTACCCTGACCACACACTGTGTACATGAATATGATTAGATTCTCCTCCATGTATTTAGACAAGGAATAAGTAACCCAATATTTTAGCAAAGGTGAAGTAGCTCTGCCTTCTAAAGTGTTAGCCTCTGTTTGGACCAGTGAAAAGCCTACCAGGTTTAAATTCTTACACCTGCCCGAGGTGTTAGCCTTATTATGGGCATGGAAGATATTCTCACTTGAATTGAGCCTTTTTCGACATAAACCCATGATGGGTAAGGATTAGAGTACCTTATTAGTTCTTTACAAACTCAGGGAGTAATTTAAGAACCTATTTAAATGTTCCACCCAAACTTCATGTAATGAACCATAAGGGCTTTACCTAGTTAGAGCCATACCCGATTCTAGAAGGTACCAAATTAGGTACACATGAGGGAACACTTCTAACCCTTTACTCTTTTAATACGATATTAATAAGTATATGTTGTATTATTATGATAAATTTTACTTTCATTTCGTGTTAATTTGTTATGATATTCATATTCTATGAAAACTTGTAAATTCATTTATGTATTTTTTTTAAATCTATAAGGTTCATATTTTTATTTGTTTATATGCTTATATATTCATAATTTCTATAATATACTAAAACTGTTCCATTTATTGAATTTCAAGGATTAAGACATGGATAAAAATTTAAAGGTAAGAATCAATGCAACAAAGTCCATCCAAGAGGAGTTCGGTCATGAAGTCTAGGGAATGAAAGACTTGCTCAATAGATTGATAAAAATGGTATAGGTTCTACATGGAAAAAAAAGGAAATTTGCCTAGGAATATCCTCATCTTCGATGGATCTAGAAAATCAGAGTCTTAGAGATCGATTAGAAGCATGAATAAAGGCTTCAGAGGAAATAGTTAGAAGAATGGAACATGAAATCTGAGAGATAAAAGAACAATTGTTCAAAGTGACAAAAATCATCAGAGATCTTTTGGGTGATCCCTAAGAGCCACCAATCTTTTTAACTCAACCTCTGGCACTTGAAGACTTAAAGACTCGATCAAGCGTATCGCTAGACAAAGATTTTAATCCTTGGTTTGTTTACGTGATTGAAACAAAGCCACCCAATTCAATACCTATACAAATTAGATTACCTGCTAACCTTGCTTGTTTTTCTAGCACTATCAATCATCTTCTGAAGCTCATACTAAGAGCAAACCATGATCGAACTATCAATTTGATTGGATACTAATGACATGTGCAAAACTATACTCTCTCCTGCTCCCAAGTATCTTTTTCCAAACCAATTGCCTTTTTCTGAATGGTATAACATTAATGAACATTATGAATACCAGGCGAGAATAGGAGGCATTCAATAGAATCATGTTGTACCTTTAAACAGTTCAAAAGCTACTTAATTCTAGGCTAATCTAGGTCAAAGTAAGATCGAATGTTGATTCTAAATTCCTGTTGCATTTTTAGAAGCACCAAAATATTTGAGGCAATGTACGAATCATGAAGATAGCCTTTTGGCTATTAGGTTACCAAAAAATGACTAAAACCTTTAAGGATTCCTCAGCAAAATTAAATTTTTAAATAGTCCGTTTTGTTACTTTTTGAATCCTTTAAATAGGGTTTTGTATGCCAACAATGAATGGAAAAAGTTTTGGTCGATGACACAATGGTGTTGAATCATGATTGAAATTTCTTAGATTCTCACCTCTATAATAATCCTCGTGTTTGATAATTAGCCAATTTCTTAGCGTCTAATTTGTGTCATTAATGCTACCTTATATACTCATTCATTCATTCATTTATTCATTTATGCATTAATTTAGACATTAATATTTCCATTCACTGACATACATATATGGATGATAATAAAGATTGCCATTAACAAGATACATACATATTCATGCAAACTAATTTTAAGGTTTTTTTTTATTTTAAGGTGAAATAATATGAATCACTAAATAAAAGATATCGCACAACGGGAAGAAATGCAAGCACAAACTGTAGGTTAGATGAAATTACTCTAGACAGACAAGTTTATTTACACCAAAAAGGTACTATTCATACTTTCACTGGGAATCTGAAAGAGTACAAGCTGAAAGACAATCCATTAACATTTAAAATACACAGCTAGTGGATCTTTAAAATATGCAATTAGCAAACACTAGCCATCTATATTAATATTAATACCCCCTCACAAAGGGTAGATGTAAAAACTGCTATACAAAAAGAATTAGTAGTCCTTAACTTTAAAAAGAAAGAAAGATCCATGCAAAAACAAAACTTTAATGCAAAAATTAACAAATAGTCTGTATCATAGCAACACTTCTACTAGGGATCCAAGGGAGTGAAAGCTAAAAGGCAACAACTTTATGGTACTTAGCATGTGGAATTTAGTTTCATAATAAATATTCATGCTACCTCTAAGCTCATCTAAAGGCAACAAGTGGTATATATGGGACGAAAGAGTGATTCCATCAATAAATGCTAATGAGTCATAACCGATAAAAGCCATGACCATAGAAAAGTCAAGAAAACAAAGAAATCTATTTGGGCTGTATCCTCAACCCAAGTCTTTCATCATTCAATGGACTTAGCAAAATCATCCTCATATGTCGTGACCCTTTACGCAAACTTTTTTAATCCAAAGTTTTAAATTGCAAAGGGAACTGGGAAGCAGTTTAGGCAATTCTCACAAGAAGAAAAGGAGGAAGATAAAAATATACCATGCCTTGCCAATTTTCTACACCAAGCTCTTTCTTTTGTCACTCAGAATCAGATGATCTCCACTATTCCAACAAAGCTTGGAAACCTCCTTACCTAGAGTGGTATAATATGAGTCCCAGGATACAACATTTTTTTTGTTAAAGGATCTCATCAACCAATGCATGCTGTTCATGTGAGGATAATTTTTAGTATTCAACAAGGTTAATTGCGAAATCACAAGCTGTTGCAAATTTTGACTTGAATTGCTTGGATGATTACTTGCCATGTCAAGAGTTTTTGGATTCATCCTCCTTGCTAAAGAATTTAGTAAAGAATTAAGTCTTATATAGTGCTTGTACTCATGGCATGATTGAGATGATAGAAAATAATAACGCATTTTGTCAAATTTTTGAGCTTGAGAACTTAGAGTTGGATACACCTTCTAATGTCCCACTAAGTGATAAAAAATTCAGCTTTTGGAAAATGTTCTTTTATGGTTAGACTAGTCATGAATAATTAAAATCCTACAGAATTTCCACAATGATAAAATCCAAGTTTTGAGCTCTTTTATTGTCTCATTGCAATTGTTTTGCTTCAAGAGGCATAGGCAGTTTGTTCTTTAAAGGCTTTTTTCCCAAGGCTATAGATGTTCATGAATTTGTTGCTCATCCCATTGCCACCAGACTGTTTGTACAATTAGTTATGTAATGGAAGTGAAAACTGCCCTAATTACTGAATATTTCAAGGCTATATTATTATAGAAATATTTATCTATTGCTTCCATGGAACCAACTTTGGTCTTTTACAATAGCATTCGGCATAATCTATTACTTAGGTTCATGTCAAAACATATTTCTGGTGAAAAAAAAAAAGCAAATCCCTTTCAAAGATTTCTTTAAAAAAAGCAAAATACAAGCCCCAAGGATGCCAATTCGATAAAATTTGAAGTTGATGGATGCCTATCGAGGATAATTGGTTCAAAAGCCATTAACCTTATGGTAATATGCCAATCAGGGGTAATTTGTATCTTAACTTTACAATTTTGTACATTTTTTTGGAAACTATGAATTATGAAAATGAATTTTGATTTTTAAATACTTTGTGTATTGTCATAAACCATGAATTTTGTTGATAAGGATTTCCAGTATTTGGGATAATGAGAACACTTTGAAAAAAAATTTAATTTGATATATGATCACCATTATACTGAACTCTCTTAGAAAGGTCCTTTACTTCCATATATATGATTATCCTAGACATTCAATCATAGACCTTTAAAACCATATACCTTTCACATCTAAATACTCTTTTTTTTGGATTTTGTGAAGTTCTAACAATAGGTTATGCATATAAAAGATTCAAGTATCGATAGTTTTGCATATGTTAAGAAAATGATAGTAATTCTAAGATTTCCCTTATTTGGAAAACCTTTTATCACAACTTCTATGACACCCTTCCAAATCCTTGATTTAAGAAGGATAAAAGTAAAAATGAGCCAAAAACACCTTTTCTTGTTGATAAAACCCTTTTAATCCAATATGAGAGTTGAAATCTTTCTATGCCAATTCGAGTTTTTTCCTCAAGGCTCAACCACGATCATGATTCATTGATGGCCACAAAGCTAATAATGTTGAAGGGCATACCTTAAACCTTTAAAAATTGAGTGAACATCATGTTAATAAAGTACTCAAAGTGATTTTAGAAAAAAAAGCCTTGTTTCCTAGTGAAATGCTTGCCTATTCAAATGATCTTGTTTGAAATGAAAAATGTCCTTCTTTCTCTATCCCTTTGCAAATATAGAAAATTATTCCTATTATAGTCCTTTTTGAGCCTGATAATTTATTTTCTCGCTTTAAACCCTAGTCAAGGATCACCCTCTATGCCAAAAGGTTAGTAAAGCAAAGCTTCAAGATCAGAAGGGGAAATTCTAATCTTAATTAACAAGAAGATTAGGTCAAATGTCATGTGGAGAATTATGAAAACCGAGTCAAATTTGAAGAAAATTTATAAGAATTTTAAATATACATAGTAAAGAATGAAAAAAAATTTCATATTCTTTCAAAATGAAAACTAAATAGAAACACAAGAAAGCGAGAAATAATAAAAGCAAAGAAAAAGGAAAAAGCAGAAAAAGATGAAGAAATAAAGAGGTATGTTCATCCTGAAAGACATAGTGGATTCAATTCCTTATAAAGAGAAATAATCCTTGATTCAATTACCCTTAAACATATGATTTAGGCCTGTTCATTCTTTTCTTTCCTAAACCAATAACCATGGCTTCCATTACATACCTAACAAAGTCTATTTTGATCAAACATAGCTATTTAAGTTGTTAGGCCAATCCTAGAAAGCTATTTTGAAATTTGTCTTTTTGGATGATTTTTGAGTTCTTGAGAATACGATGGGGCAATCAGTTAAAAAATGAAATTATAGAGTGAAAGCCTAAAAAAAAAGCAGTCTCCAAACAAGCTTAAAGACTTTGGAATTGCTCCTAAACTAAAAGGTAGCTACCAAAAAAAAAAGAACACTCCCATACTAATTTAGAAATAATCCTAAACCATTAGAAATTTCATGATATCAACAAAAGGTTGAGTGAAATGCCCAAATATTGATTCGTTTCAAACTAATCTTTCAGAACTTTTGTACCCTACCTTAGAAATTGATACATGCGAAAGACCTTCCTAATTCACATATTAAGACTTGGTGTTTACTAGCGTTAGTTTAACACCTATCGGGCTATTGTATTCAAAGATTAAAAGAATGTTATAACTTGATTGTTTACCTTTTAAAGGAACTCCTATGGAAAGAACATCCACTTAAATTTGGTCTTGATAAACCTAGACCTTGTTATACCAATTGTTTCAAATCAAATTTTAGTGGTGCCAACCCATTTTAGCCTCCAAATTCATTTTTTTATCTTAATCAAGGATGCCCTAAACAGTGATCATCGATCACAACAAAACTTTAGCATCATGATAAAGATAGCATATCTATATCCTTGATATTGGAAAATTCATGGTTAAAATTACTTTGAAATTTTCAAGGTTTTGGATCAAGTAAAATTTTTCCCTAGGTTAGAAAAAAAAAGTGATCTCACTTCATAAATCCTGGAATTTTGACGAAATATGTACTTCGCATGACTTTAATGGATGTTTGTAAATATACCTAGAGTAGAAACTTAATCAACTGTTTAAGTTATATCTTTGAATTGATGAACACTAATTTGATTTTTGATGACTTTTTAGGATAAATTAAGTAATTTTTAAATTCCAAAAAACAAGATTAGAAAAAGGATTTTAAGGGGCAAAAATCAAGTTACCCTTTAACCTACAATAGCAAGCCAAAAAAAAAAAATTGGCAACAATGAGGCTTAGATTGATAAGGCCTCGATGACATATAAGAATCTTTAAAATGTATGAAATCTATGGCATTTTCATACGATCTTCTATTAGGTAGGTAAGAAAGGCTTACCTTTTCATGTGATCCTATGTTAGATAGATGAAAAAGGCTTTAAAGAAAATCGTCTCTTCATGCAATCTTATGTTAGGTAGGTGAAAAAGACTTTCAAAAAAATTAGCCTCGAGATGAACACCCAATGAAACTGACCAATATAGTAGCTAGTCAATGTTAGCCTTTATAATGAAAAGCCCAAAAGTAGTTGATGGTGAACTGGCACCAAAATGAACACCTGACATAACTAGCTGGAATGGTAGCCAATTGATGTTGGCATCCATAATGAAAAGCCCAAGAGTAGCCGATGGTAAAATTGGCACCAAAATGAATGCTTGATGTAACTAGCCAAAACGGTAGCCAGTTAATGTCAACATCCATAATGAAAAGCCTAAGAGTAACTGAT
The DNA here is from genome assembly GCA_038382025.1 of Adansonia gregorii. Lineage (NCBI taxonomy): Eukaryota > Viridiplantae > Streptophyta > Magnoliopsida > Malvales > Malvaceae > Adansonia > Adansonia gregorii. The sequence goes on from JBBYHO010479041.1 coordinate 18,948, forward strand.
GGCGAAATTGGCATCAAACTATTCACTCGAGTTAACTAACTAGAATGATAGCCAGTCAATGTTAGCGTCCATAATGAAAAACCTAAGAATAGATTATGACTTCAACCTAATAAAAATTAGTATTAAGCCCAAAAGTAGATAATGGATTCAATCTTGTCAAAATTACCACTAAGCCTAAGAGTAAATAATGGCTTTTGCCTATACAAAATCGGCACTAAGACCAAAAGTAGATGGTGGCCTCCACCTAATCAAAATTAGCACCAAGCCTAAGAATTGCTGATGGCTTTGTCCCTGTCAAAATTGGCACTAAGCTTAAAAGTAGATTAATGTCGACATCCATAATGAAAAGCCTAAGAGTAGCTGATGGCAAAATTGGCACCAAAATGTTCACCCGAGGTAACTAACTAGAATGATAGCCAGTCAATGTTAGCGTCCATAATAAAAACCTAAGAATAGATTATGACTTCAGCCTAATCAAAATTGGTATTAAGCCCAAAAGTAGATAATGGATTCAATCTTGTCAAAATTACCACTAAGCCTAAGAGTGAATAATGGCTTTTGCCTATGCAAAATCGACACTAAGACCAAAAGTAGATGGTGGCCTCCACCTAATCGAAATTAGCACCAAGCCTAAGAATTGCTGATGGCTTTGTCCCTGTCAAAATTGGCACTAAGCTTAAAAGTAGATGACAGCCTCAGCTTAATGGAAGTTGGAACTAAGCCCAAGAATAGTTGATAGATTTGTCCTTGTCAAAATTAGCACTAAGCCCCAAAGCAGATGATGTCTTCAACCTAATTGAAATTGACATTAAGCCTAAAAATAACTGATGGATTTATCCTCGTCAAAATTGGCACCAAGCTGAAGATTAGCTGATAGCTTTATCCCTATCGAAATTGGCACCAACCCAAAAGTAGATGATGGCTTTGGCCTAATCAAAATTGGAACAAGCCCAAGAGTAGCTGGTAGCTCAGTCCTAGCGAAATTGATACCAAAAATTTTAAAAGCCCAAATGTAACTGAAGGCTTAGTCCTTGCGAAATTGGCATTTAAACATAAAAATTGATGCTGTTGGTTATATATATATATATATGAGAAAATGATGCCGTTGGTGTATATATGTAAAAAAACAACAAAAAAAATACTTTTCAGAAAAGTTTATACCGCCCAAAAAATTATGTCCATTTGGTATTTACCTTATTCATAATTCTCAGCAACGACCAATAAAGGGAATCGTAGACACCTAATTTTGTCCGAGCCCCTCCTCTGTCAATCTAAAAATATCTAAGAGAGAAAATTATGTACTTGTCCCAGTAGGGGTAGACTTCTTTTTGGTGGAATGAACATTTTAAAGACCAATCAGTTACGTTTAAATGGTCATATGTGCATGTGATAGAAAAGTCATTATTTCATGGGTCATAGAGAACAAATCTCAGATAAAAAAGACAAATACCAAGGTAAAAATTAGATTTTAACTTTACACTTTTGAAATTTATTTTTGCAGATGTTATCACAATCAAATTTCTAAGTTTTGGAATATTTCAATAATTTTTTTGTAAAATTTGGAAAGTTTACCAACACACATGCAGCATTTATGCTGATATGAACCTAAAATCTAAATTATTTAAGGAAAATTTTATATTGTTGTTTTATACCACAATGTGTCAAGTTTTAAATTTATTTATTAAATTTGAATTTTTCATAATACCATGTGTAATATACTTGTAAAAATTTTTCTTAAAAATTTTTTTTGAATATCGATTTTCATTTTCAATTTTATTATTTGAATATCAATTTCATTTTCAATTGAAATATATTTTTAGAATTTTTTCATTTTTAAGATACAGAGTTTTCTATTCCATAAATTTCTCGGTGGGATTTTTCTAAATTTATAATTTTTAAAATTCTTCAAAAATTATTATTAAATTCATGGTAAATCAGTTTTTAAAAATTTAATTTATTTTATAAATTTTGCATTTTTTTCATATAATAATTTTCCCCAGTAAAGGTTATCTAGTGAAAGTTTACGAGTTTCAAATTTTTATGGTTATTTCTTGAACATTAAAATTGATTTTGTTGTTAGATTAAATTAAATTGATCATATGAAATTTTATATAACATATGTAAATATCATACAAAAATTTTCTAGAGCTTGATGATGTCAGGATGACATAATTTAAAAAATGACAAACCTAACTTATTCAAATCAAATCAAAATCAAAGTAATAATTACAAAAGTAAAAATAAAAGATTAAATAAATAAATAAGAAAAAGGTGGAAAATCCTAGAAATTATTCAACCAAGGGCCTTTATTTGAGCCCTTGGCTGAATCTTTCCCCTAAAATAGGGGAAGCTTGGTTAAAGATGGGTTTTTTAGTGATGGTTCATGAAAAAACACTAAAAAATAATAAAATCAACAAAATTTCTTACCTTAAAGGTAATTTTCTTCTAAAATCCTTCATTTTTGCTAGTTTCATTGTTGGTTTTTCTTTTCAATGAGTTTTATGATTGCTTGAGCTTATGGATCTCATTTCATGTTGAAAGGCTGAGCATGAAAACCATGATTCAAGTTTATGGATTTTCTTGACATATTTAATTTTTACTACATTTGTTTTAATTTTCATCATGATAATTTGTATTTACTTGTAAAAATGGTATATCTTTCTTAGTTGTATGTTTTGTGATATTTTCTTAGTATTTTTCACGTTAATATGTTGGAAAATATGTTTATGTATTTGTTTTATGTTGGAAAATCATGAAAATATGTATATTTTTCTTAGGTGTATGTATTTGATTCTAAGCTTGATTTTGTGCACATGTTTTGTTATTCATGGCGTATGTTGAGAAAAAATTATCTTCCTTTGTTAATAAGTCATGGCCAAAGCTTGTAGCGAATTTTATTTAATTTATTTTGTTGTTTTTATGATGATTTTGATTATTTTATGACTATTTAGAATTGGTAGGACAAAAAATAATTATTTACATTTTTTAAAGCTTTGGAAATGTAATCCTAAGCTTGATTTTACGTATGTAAGCATGATTTGGTGAAACGTTGGTAATTTGATGTTATTCTAATTATTAGATACATATAGACTAAATTGTAAAAATTTTAAAATTTTTAGGCTATTCTTGCTTGGCTGAAAGCCTCATGTCCCTTTAGCGGAGTCTTTAATGCATTTTTAAACATGTTTTGGCATTTTTAACTGTTAGAGACTATTTTGCAAATATAAGATGCTCGGGGACTATTTTGCAAAATAGAAAGAAATTGATTTGTGGCCATAGATATTTGGCCTAATTATTCTTTTAATTTTTGAAGTGGTTTTAATGATTTTTCACAGCGTCTTTGGTGTTTATTCATGATTTTCTATTATGTAGGGACTAAATTGAAAAAGTGGAAAAGTCTTGAGTTCGTTAAGAAAAGTCATTTATTAAGGGTATTTTGGTCATTTTGAATTTTTTTAACATTCCTCTGGTCCTCTAGAAGGGCGTAGAAAATATTAAAACTTTTCATATTCTTTCAATTTTCCATTAAGGTGCAAAATGTAATTTTGAAAAGTTTAAGGCCATAATTACAATTTTTGCATTCAAGTCAATTTTAATATTTTTAATTTCCCAATTAGGATGAAATGATTATCATTTTAAAGTCCTTAGGATTGCTAGGATATTTTTACATTGAAGGCATTACCTGGGGGTATTTTGGTAATTTTTCATAGAATCGAGTCCTAAGTAGTCATCGGGATGGTTTTAGGTCGAAAGTTTATATTTGGCATAGGTTCAATTTTTGTTGATCCCTTTTATGACTTTTAGGGTACCAGGGTACTTTCACGTCGAAGGTATAACCTAAGGGCATTTTAGTAATTTTTCTTAGAATCGAGTCTTAGGTAGTCACTGAGATGCTTTTATGCCTGAAAGTGTACACTTACGATAGGTTCATTTTTTGACGATCATTTTAGAGTCCTTAGGATTATCAGAATACTTTCACATTAAAGGTATACCCTAGGGACATTTTGATCATTTTTTTAAAACCGAGTTCGAGATTGTCATCGAAATGCTTTTATCCCGAAAGCGTATAGTTAGTAGAGGTTCACCCTCTTACGATTATTTTTGAACCCTTTAGAGTTACTAGGATACTTTCATGTCAAAGGTATACCCCAAAGACATTTTTATAATTTTGCATTAAAAACAAGTCCTATGTGATTATTAGGATCCTTTCATATCAAAAGTACACAGTAAGAATTAGGTTTGTCATGTTATACCATTTTTGGGTTTCAAAACACCCTATTGATATCTTTAATTAAATTAAGGCAATATCTCTTAGTTAAAATAATACAAGAAATTTCTCTCAGAATATGAAAGGAGTTTTAAGAATTATTTTAATAACGAGATATCCTTTGAAAAATAAAAATCAAGATTTTTTGAATTTAAAAAAAATAAAACCTTTTGTTTTCCTTTAGCTTTCTAGCGGGGTACACAAGATATTTTGATTTCTTAAAACCTTTCGTATTCCACTGGCTTTCCAACGAGGTTTGAAAGATAAGGAAAACTTTCATATTTTTTTAGTTCTTCGAAAGGATTGGAAAAATAGTTTGATTTTTAAAAATATTTAAAACCCAATTTCTCACATAGAACAATAAAATTGTTTTATAAGATATTATATATGAAAATTATAATTAAATATTATATTTTAAAATTGAATAAAAATAAAAATTTTATGTTAATCCTTACTTTTGTTTGTAACTATTCCGGGACCCTTTCATGTGATCTTTGGTATCAACTTGGATCTCTGGTTTTATTTTTGTGGGTTTCATAACCCTCAGAATATGATCTCTGATAGGTGACCAATCTCACCTAGTAAAATTAGATTGTGGTGACTCTAAAAAAATGGTCTTTTCATAACAACTGCAGAGTTGAGTTAAGTGAATATATCTCGACAACTCAGTCCTCAGACAAAAAAATAATAAAAGAAATAATAATTATACTGGCCCTGAAAAATAAAAAAATAATGACATATAGATATATATTAGAATGACGGGTAAACTTACCATTTTAAGTCTGACTAGTCAGGATTCATATCAGAGCCATGTTGCGATAGTGAAAGGTCAGGATTAAAGGGTGGTACGGATAGATGGATAGGATCAAAAGATGATTCGAATCTTATGAGATGTTTGGAGTGATTGGGATGGAAATATAATTGGTATAGATTGGATAAGTTTGACGGTAGTAACCTAGATAAGTGTCACGACATACCCCAGGGTGGATCCTCGCGGATCTAAGAGTGCGTACGACTTAAAATATTATCCTGACTCAAAAATGTCTTCTTGACTAAGACCATTCTTCGGAGTTA
>JBBYHO010479152.1:0-18212 GCA_038382025.1 Adansonia gregorii
AATATTTAAACACAAGCTAATTAAGCTTAAGTTTTAGTTATGTCAAAACTAAGATTAATTCAAAGCTAATATAGCTAATAGAAAGCCTGGTAGTTAAGAGGAAAAAACTAGATCGATGGCTAACTCACCATCCATAAACTAATGCAATTGTTCCAATCGTGTGATCTATCCAATCATTTTTACCAATGAGTCCTCATAGGAGCACCTTCAGACATCTTCATTTGGAATAATTCCCTTGATATGTCAAACTCTCATTGCACATTTCCTTGTTGAACAATTCTCTATGGTTGAAGATCATGTCCAAAGCATCCAAGCCTTCATGTTGCTTTTGAAGATTGAGAGTCATCTAGCCATCGTCACTCATGTGGCTTGCTTTATGTCTTTTTTATGCCTTCTTAAGGCATCTTTTTCCTCATAAGAAAGATCAGTTGTGAGCAGGTCAGGTACGAGCTCATCAAGAACATAAGCCTAATGTTAAAACAGTTTTAACATTGCAAAACTAATTGATAAAATTTGGCTCAGTCAACTTATTAGCATCCAATATGCTACAAAGTGACAAATTTGAAGTCATACTTCTTGTTTTTATCTTTATGAATATGGAACATATTTAATTGTTAATAACATTTAAATATGTTAATAACATATATAATGTAATCATTTAGTCATGTTCTAATATTAGAATGATTATTCTCATTATTTTTATAAAATTATTGCCCTCAACTTTATTTTGAGAAGTTCAACATTTAAATCTTCTTAATGAGCTATGTGCCTCTTTCATTCTTACATGACCTTGAGTTTACCTAATAAGCCATGCAATGACTAGATGAGTAGGTAACCTAGTTTACCAATTGCATCTCTATGCAACTCTTAGATCAGTTAGGTGGTGACTCTTTACCTAAATACATCTTATGGATTTCTTCTAACCGTCACCTCTAAAGCCATGAGATTAAGTTGTACGCATCCAGACAACACAACCTTAATTAAGTAAGACCCATTAATTATAACTTAAAAGGCTCAAATGAAAAGGACCTTGAGTGACTTAACAAATCCCCATGGTTGAAACTCAAGTATCTTATTATAATTAATGGAAGGCATCTAATCGTGCTTAGGATGAACTCAATATTTTGCAGGAATTTTAATGAATTTAATTAATTGGCTCTCATTGATTTGATTTGGATTGCATTGCATTCACATTTATTTTAGGCACAAAGGTATCACATGTATATATCAATGTAAAATAATTTAATCATGCAATCCTACATGGATGATTATGGACTTTTATTTCAGTCTAGTTTCCATAAGCCATTTCAAAACTAGTTGGTTTAAACGCTAGGACACTTACTAAGTCTTCATAAGCCTTGATAGTGTTCTCCTCAGACAATACATTTTTGGAAAAATAAAATTCCTTAAACAAACCTAAATATAAATCTAAAACTATGAAACTTTTACATATGTTTGGAAGAAACTTTGAGTTACAATCAATGAGAGTTAGGTGAAAAGAGAATTTTAAAACTCTAGAATGAATTAGAGATAAGGCAAGGTTCACAAACCTTATTTAAAATAAATACCATGAAGAAACAATCAACCATATATTCACCTGATCATACTAAGGTCTTAGTCCATAACCATCTATCATGCTTTAATAATTTATAGCATAACATTGTATAGCTAATATCATATGGTAATCACATGCATTATGTGTATAAATGTATATAAACAAGTTCATTACATTCAACAAGGCATCTATAAAAAGTGGCCAAAAGATTAAACATATTTAACCTAATTCCTAACTTTTAGGATGTTTCCTTAAAATGGACATTTTCTTAACTATCAGGTGATTTGTCACAACATGGAAAAATTCTTCATTGAATGCTTTAAAGTTTCAAAATTGACATTTTTTAGAATTGAATCATGGTAATTCATTTTAATAAATAATTTAAGAAATCCATTTCCAAGTTTTAATTTTTTAGTAAGATGCTTATTTTGAGAAACTACATTGTTTTAAAGCTATCAAATTTTTAAGTCCCTCCTAATTTTTAAGAATCTCATCAATTAGATAAACTAATGCAACCAGAATTATCTCCTAATTTTAGGAATGAAATTTCAAATTTCTAGGTATATGACTCCCATTAGACAACTAGTTCCAACGAAAGTTGGACTCTAATGGTTAGTGTCCTCGATATAGGTGATCTTCTTGGCCAAGCGAATAGCCTTTTGTTTCCATATTTGGAGGATGATTAGCGATTATTCTTAGGTGTTGGAAACATGCATTATGTGCTGCCAAATAACTGATCCATAGCTGTAACCAAAATGGCAACAAATCACCATTCATAAGCATGGTTTCATAGTGAAATGAGTGCAATAACATTTATTGTAAATTCCAACAATGAAATGAGTCCATAAGTTGACTCTCATTCAGCTTACTTGCTTTCCTAATATGCAGCAAATCCATGGAATGTTTCTATAAGGATTACTAGGTTTATTAGGTGCAATAGATCTTCCAAAGTTTCCCAAAAATTCCAACTTTGAGATTTCTACACACTGAGGCCAAAATTAGCTTTTGTTGAGGCAAAATAAATATAAATAATTTAAAATTAATTTTTAGAGATAATATATTGAAAAAATAAATTATAGGACATATAAAAAATTAATTTTTACAATAAAAAAATGAAAAAAATTAGCTTACTAAATACCTAGTAAGAGGGCTAGACAATAATTATTTTCAAGGTTTTGATGCATGTTTAATCCAAATCAACTCACAACAATTTTTATTGTTCTGAACAATTTAGTACTAATTAAAAAAATTGTTTAACATGCTATCCAAAATTAAGAAAAAATTTATAAAAATTATTTTACAAAGATTACATGGCCGAGACCTAGATATCAATGCACATGACATCATAATGTTAATTACCATGAATTAGGCTATGCCTACCATATGTAATCTGCAACCTATAGGCTCTGATACCATTTGAAGGGAAACCTTATTCCTAGAGAAGTCTAGCCTTATGCAGCCTCATGCAATTGAAGTATTTAAAACTTTATAACATAACATAAATACATAGCCAAATCAATAAACACAAAATTATCTGCACTTCTCTCTGGATCTTTTAGAAAAGTGTTAATGTGTAGTATCGAAATTGGATTTAATGAATTAAATCACACATCTATAAAGAAATTAACTTGCTCTTAGATATCATAATTTAGAGTTAAATCCAATACAAATAAAAACCTAAAAGTGAGCGATATGAAGTTTGATTGGATCTACAAGGTCACAAGTAATACGCTTGTCTTGCTTTTAACAATAATCCACACGAATGTTAATGGAAGCCTTCTCAAGGATCAATGGTCCTTTGTTGCTAGCTAGAAAATTTAAAGTGTTTAACTGAAAAATGAATGCAGCTTGCTTCTTCCTTCACCTGTTCTAAAAACCCTTTTGGGATATTGTTTTCTCTCAAAGAAAAGAAAAGAATGCAAAAGAAGGAGGAAAAAATAGGTGGCAACAATGCGAAATTTTTTCCTCTTTAGGTGGCAACACTTAAAAGAATAATAGGTGAAAGCCTTTTCTTCAAAAATAACCAAAAACAAAAGTATTTCTTTTCCCAATCACGCTTAGTTGAATTTGGCAAGAATTATCAAAAGGAGTTTTAATTAAAATTAAACTCATTGTATAAGTGAAACTCTTTCACCCTAAGCTAGTTAATTTTGATTCCAACATCTCTACAGTATAGTGGTCGACCTAGTACATAAAATAGCTCTAGGGAATGTGGTCAAGGCATTATGAATCTAGACATAATTTTAGCTTGGTGCACCATAAATTATTTAGCTAAATTAAGTTTCTATAGAGTTTAATCTAAATTAAACTCTTTTATTTCTCACATAAATTAATTAAGTTATATCATATAATTAAATACAAGATAACCATTTATCTAAATCAAATAATCCTTTCCATGAATTTTTATCTAAATAAAATTAATAAATTAAATTACAAAAATTTTAATTTAATAATAGTTTATTAGTATTAATTATCTAAATAATTAATATTTTGATGAGATTATCCAAGGACTTTGACTAGGACATGTGCAACTTGTAACATCTTAATTTAGACATATTCCATTTAGACATAGTATGTCTTAATTTGGACAATATCCATATAAAACAATCTTATCCAATGTCTTAAAAAGACAACAAAATCTTAGATTTCACAAAATCTAAATTTTTATCTTTAGTTAATTCTTAACTAAACTTTTTCAATTAAGTCCACCGTTTAATCATCTTTTATTTAATTAAGTTGAATTTAATTAAATCTCAATTTTAATCTAACAATATCATCCTATTGTGTGTGACCTATTTGATCCTTAACATGTTGGCAATGAACATAATTAATCTCATTAATTATATTCTTAGATCAAGAGCAGAATCTAGGAAGCCATCATAACTACCCAAATGTTGAAGTGTCAATGTGACCTTATCCAAGCCTTTTAGTAACTAGCCTATTAGTGTAATATTATCCTTTCACTATATATCTTGGAACCAGTGTGAGCATGGTATAGTATCTACTCATGGTTTAATTCATGTTCATTTTTGCAACTCAAGGTTAACAATCATGAATCTATAAGGAAAAAATTCCTCATAATTCACTATGCTTTGGCTAGAGACATTAATTCAATTAACCATAGTCAAATCATCTGAGATATGTCTCCAATGTGACTTAGAGTGGTGAATCCTCTTGGGATCACACATTTAACTTTAGTATGTTTCATATCATACCCAAAACCACTTTTATTTAGTATCCATCTATTATGGACTTATTCATGATGATCTATAAGTATGATACTCCATATATAAAATGACTTAGTATCTTATGCCTGAGGACTTGTTAGACGAGTGGTACATGAGAATAGATTCCATATACACTTAAGTGACTAATACTAAATAAAGTTCTTACACAAGCCATTCTTAATAAACTTGTCTCGATAAAATAAGGACCTATATGCTATTTTCAAGTATCCCAATACTTTAATTTCTATAAGATTTACATGCATCCCATGCATGGAGGCTTAGCATATGCTAGCTTTTATGCATTATCAATGCCTTATCTTGATAATATGATCACTAAGAATTTTTTTTGAAACATAACATTGATGCAAAAGGTCTCATCATCATAATGGTTTATTATCTTTGAAAGGTCATTATTTTAAAGGCTTTATCCAATTAATATTTGCATGATAGCCAATCATGATGTTAACATAAAGGAAAACCTTTTTCATTATAAAATAGTAACATGTATATAGTTAAATGATTGCATATCCTGTCTATCTTGACCAGTTCAAGGGCATACAACAATAATATAAACATCTTTAAGCCTTTCTGAGAGTAAATTGGCTATCAGAAAACCCTAGGTAAAGAACATTAGATCTACCTAAAGGCTATTGCACTAACTTTTCTATTTTGCAAAGCCATCTTGGTGTCAATTGGTTTTCCAGGTGATCTTAAAGTGTTTTAGATCACAACAAAGGTAGAAAATTAGTTTTCTATCCTAATGGAATTAGCTAGAATCAAAAGTTATGAATTTTGGTGGCATCTGCTAAAAATCAATATTTTTTTTCCTTTTATTTGGTGCAATAGGCAATGAAAATATTCACAGATCACATCAGATTAATATGTTTATCGAGTTATCTTTTTTTAATGCTTAAGAAGGCTTTTGACTAGACTAGAAAACCACCAACATAAAAAAGATTTTAATTACTGTATGTGTGGATAACAGTTAAAGGTAGAACAATTGTATTGCTTATGATTTTAGATTGTTGTAAAAAAGCTTAGGCACCTATCATAAATGATCTTTTAGATTTGTAAAGTTATAATTACGATATCTTTGAGTTAGGTAATCTCTAAACATGTGATTGTTTAAGTTTTGATTAAATTCAAATCCATTTACTATATGTAAAACCTTCTTAAGTTATCTGTAGGGAAGTCTAACTTTTCTATATTTACTTGTTTCCACTACTTATATTATGATATTTTTATGAGCTTTTAAATGCCATTTGCTTAAGGTTATACTTCACTGGGAGTAAGATTCCTATTGGTTTTTAGTCATATTTTATACATTAAAATTGTTGTTTGAGGTTTTTATTTAGGTTTATTAGTTTCGAGTTAATTTTAGGTTAGTTTTATTTATTTCTTATTGTTAGTATATGCCTTAAAGCCAATCTAATTGGATAAGGCATATAATTATTAATAATGCAAACCAATCACTTACGTTAGCGATTCAAATTTTTTCTTCATGTTAGTGGCATGATTGACAATCGTGCAAACATAATGGCCTTGTAAAGTTAATAATGAGTTATGATAATGAGATCCTTATGCATCAAAGTTGTGTTTCTAAAAAAATTCCTAGTACATTGTATTGTTTAGACAGGGCATTGACAATGCACAAAGACTAGCATATGCTAAGCCTTCATGCATTTGATGCATGTAACTTTTTGATTTTATAAAGGTTAAAGTATAGATATACTTACGGATAGTATATGGGTGCTTGTTTTATGGAAACAAGTTCACTACACATGGCCTATATGAGAATTTCATTTGGTATAAGTCATTCAAGTGTTTATGGAATATGTTTTCATGTGTGGTTGTATATATTAGTCCCCAACTTTATTAATACTATGTCATCTTGCATGGGAAGTGTCATGCTTCGATTCTATCATAAATGGGTCCACAATAGATAGATGCTTATGGTAGGGTAGTTTTAGGTATGACAAGAACTATACAAAGGTGGATGAGTGATCTACAGAGGATTCACCATTCTGAATGACATTGAAGACATATTTCATATGTTCTTGGCTTTGGTTAACTTGATAAAGTTGTTGGCCAATGCATGATGAATGTAAGATAAATTATTTCTCTAAATTCATAAAGTTAACCAAAAGCTATAAGAACTAATATGGATTGATACATGAGTATGTTAGTATATGCCCTAGAACCAATCAGATTGGATGAGGCATATATAAGTTAATAATACACACTAATCACTTATATGGTGACTTAATGTTTTCTTTATGTTATTGATGTGATTGATAATCACACAAACAGTAATTGGATAAAGCTCATGAAAAAAATGGCTTTGCAAAGTTAGTAATAAGTTACGATGATAAAATCTTTATGCATCAAACCTATGTCTTTAAAAACTTTCTTAGTCATCGTATTATCAAGATAGGGCATCAGTAATGCACAAACACTAACACACGCTATGCCTCTATGCAATTGATGCATTCAACTTTTTGATTTCTTAGAAATTGTAGCATAAAGATATTGAGTGTAGCATATGGGTGCTTGTTTTGTTGTAACAAGTTCACTTAACATGGCTCATATGAGAACTTCATTTGGTATAGGTTACTCATGTGTCAATGGAATATGTTTTTATGTGCCAGTCATGTATATTAGTCCTTAGACTAGTGATACTAGGACATCTTGTATAAGAAGTCTTGTACTTTGACTTATTTGAATCAGGTCAAAATAGATGTATGCTTAAGATAGGGTATGTTGGGCATAATATGAATCATATGATGGATGACCGAGTGATCCAAAGAGGATTCACCATTCCGAGTGACATTGGAGACATATCTCATATGTTTTTGGCTTTGGTTAACTTGATAAAGCCATTGGCCAATGCATGATGAATTTAGGTGAAATTGTTTCTCTAAATTCATAAAGTTAATTAAAAGTTATAGAAACTAATATGGATTGATACATGAGTAGATACTAAACCATGCTTGTGAGGATAGGGTTCACCACTCTGAGTGACATGGGTAGACATTTTTGTATGACATGAATCACATGGTGGATGAACAAGTGATCCAAAGAGAATTCACAACTCCAAAATGACATTAAAGACATATCTCATATGTTTTGCCTTTGGTTAACTTAATAAAGTTATTGGCTAATGCATTATGAATTTAGGAGAAATTGCCTTTCTAGATTCATTAGGTTAACCGAAAGCTACAATAACTAATATGAATTGATATATAAGTAGACACTACATTGTGGTCAAGGTCTTTCTGGGATATTTGGTGAAAGGACCAAAGTATACTAAGAGGCTGGTCATTAAAAGGTTTCTTGAAGAGGTTATATTGACTTTTCTTGCATACCAGGTGGCCATGATGCCTTGCTAAAGTCTTGGTCTGTAAATATAAATTTACTTGATTGGGTAATTATATTTATAGTTGTTATGTTGGATGCCTAATGGGTCATATACAATAAGATGATCTATTAGATTAAAACTGGGATTTAATTAAGCAAAGGTGTATTGAGGATGATTTAAATGAATAAGTTTAGTTAAGAATATTTTAAGGCATAAATTAGATTTATGAAATCTAATTAGATATATCTTAATATGGCAATAAAGATAAGAATGTCTTATCAAGATAATGTCAATATAGACATGGTTGGATTTTATTAAATAAAGCCAAATAATTGTTTTTGGAAAATTAAATAATTATTTGATAATTATTTAATGAATTATTTAATATTATTTTCATGAAGTAAAATTGTTTTACTTGGGTTAGAAAATTTAATTATAAATTAAATTATCTAACATGTAAATTTAAGGGTTGTCGTAATTATCAAGTTAATGAAGTTTAGTGTTGAGCAACTCTAACTTGGCTTGTAAATGGGCTTGGTGCATTGAATGGTGTGTTATTAGGCTAAAATATTACTAAGTTACTATTTACGCCCAATCTTGGACAAGCTAATTAAAATAGTGTTAATTGGACTTCAAGTAACACTCTAACTTGGCGTAGCTTTTAAAGCTTGTTTAATGGGTCTGGTTCATTCATTAAACAACTAAACCTAATCCATAAGGCCTATATATACAACATTAAATCTTTAGAGAGAATGTTGGCTATTAGAAAATGCCTGGTAAAGAACCCTAGAGCTTTCTAAAGGCTATTGTACCAACTCCCATACTTTTTTAATCCCTTTATGCGTTGATTCATATTCCAAGTGATCTAAAAGTGTTTTTTATCACAATGAAGGTAGAAAATTAGTTTTCTATCATAATGAAATCAACCAAAATTAAGATCTATGATTTTGGGATATGTTTATTGGCATTTGCATAGAACAACTACTTCTCTAAGGGTGTCTAGGTGCAGACATGGTTTCTAAGTGGTCTGAAATTGTTTTTAATCATAATGTAGCTAAAAAATCTATTTTCTAGCCTAAAAGAATCAATCAAAACAAAAAACTAGGATTTTTGGATTTGTTTACCTATATTTGTGAAAAATAGCTACTTTTCTATAGAGCTACTTGTCTCTATTTTAGTGTAATAGGCATGAGAATTATTTTTGAATCACTTCAGATCTAAACCTTATTGGCAATATATCTTTTGGTTAACACTTGAGATCCTTTTGGCTAGCATAGGAGAACCATTGACCTCATGAAGGCTCCAATAAGCATTTTTGGTTTAGCATTAGAAGTAAGATTTTTGTGTTGCTTATGGCTTCAAAAAGAGATCAAGTAATCAGCACATGGTGTGTTCTTGGAGGGATCGGGATGCCTAAAGTAATGAGTCTGTAGAAGGTATGATTTCTAAAATATCTGTGTTTCAAAATAGCTATCCAATCACATGTACATCTCTTTCTAAAATCCTAAGGAAATCTAAGTGTTTTTTTTGTTTAATTCTGCTTAAATTTTTATGCCTATATTGATATGAGCCTATGATTTCCCTTTAGAGTAGACATTGCATCACACTTATGGTTTTTTTGGGATATCTGGTGAAAGGATCAAAGACACGGAGAGGTTGGTTACTAAAAGGTTTCCTAATAGGTTATATTGACTCTTCCTACTTATCAGGTGGCCGTTATTCCTTGCTTAAGGCCAATCTTGGACTATAAATGTAAATACACTTACTTGAGTGGTTATATTTGTTGCCATTATGACGGAAGCCTAATAGGTCAAGCACAATAAAATGATATATTGGATTAAAACTGAATTTAATTAAGTTCAATTAATTCAATAAAAGGTATAATAAGGAGGACTTAATTGAATAAGTTTAATTAAGAATAATTTAAGACATAAATTAGATTTATGAGGTCTAATTATAGATGTCTTAATATGTCAATAAAGATAAGAATGTCTTATCAAGATAATGTCTACTGTAGACATGGTTGAGGGATTTTATTAAATAAAGCCAAATAATTATATTAGGAAAATTAAATAATTATTTGCTAATTATTTAATATTATTTACTTCAAATAAAATTATTTTACTTAGGTTAAAAAATTTAATTATGAATTAAATTATTTAATATATAAATTTAGGGGTAGGCCAAAAGCCTTAATTATCAAGAGAGTCTAGTTGTGAACCACTCTAAGTTGAGTTTGCTAATAGGCTAGGTATATGGAATAGCTATATTTGGTGTGCTATGGGGATAAAATATTAATAAGTTATTATTAAGGCCCAATCTTGGAGAAGCTAATTAAAATAGTTTTAATTGGGCTTTAAGAAACATTTAAAAATGAGGCCACCTTTTGGATATGTTAGTATTGGGCTCAGTTGACCCAATAGTCAAGCCTAACCGAGCTTAGGGTGCATTTAAATGCATTATTAACATTTTTTGGCTAATAAGAAGCATTAGGAAAACCCTAGGCACTAACTTTAGACTTCTCTAAGGGGTTTGGCATAACACCTATGCTTCTCTAAGCTCTTTTTGCATTTGTCATAGATTTTTTGAATGTTTTTGGATCGATCATGATAAAAAAATTAAAAAAATTTAGCATTGAGAAATTAATTTTTCATAAAAGTGGTGAAATTAACCAAATCCCAAAATCCTTGTTCCTAAAGCTTGATTGGGTTGATTTGCATCTTGGTGATCAAAAAGTGTTTTTGATCATAATGAAAGATGGAAAATCAGTCTTTTATCCTAGAGCTATCAACCAAAATCATGGATTCATTTGCCTGCATCTGTGAAAAATAGCTACTTCCTTACAAAGTTTTTTTCCCTCTCTTTTTTAATACAATAAACATAGGAATTGTTCCCGGGTCACTTTAGATCTAAAGTTGTTGGCTATACATGTTTTGGTTAAGGCTTAAGAAGCCTTTTGGCTTGCATTAAAGGACCACCAAACCTTATGAAGGCTCCAATAGGCATCCGTGGGGATCAATATTAAAGGCAAGACACTTATGCTACTTTTAGCCTTAAAAAAGATCGTAGTACTCAACCTATGATGCGTTCATCTAAGGATCGATATGTTTAGAGTTATGAGTCTCTAGGAATTCATGATTTCTAGCAGAACTATGTTTTAAAATTGCTATTCTGTCACATGTATAACTCTTTATAGGATCCTGTGGAAATCCACCTTTTTTTTGTTTAATTCCACTGTATAAGTTTATTTATGATTAAATGTTTATGCTTATATCGATATGCATGAGCCTAGATTTTCCTTTTACTAGTATCAAAGCCTAAGGTTTGTAGATATGTGAGATCTAGCATGCCAATTTTTGTTGATAATCAATCTTGTTGATTTGTGTGTTGGTTGGTGGTAATTCAGTTTGGTAAAATTCTTGAAAAATTATTTTTTCTTTAATCTTTTAAATCTAGACAGCAAGTAAATTTTAGCTTTAATCATGTTAAAAAGTGTTTAAATAATTAATTAAATTTTTTAATTAATTTGAATTAAAGTTCTAACATGCCTTTAGCCTTTTAAGTTGTTTCAATGTTGTTTTTAATCTATTTCTTAAATTAAAATTAAAGAAGTTATTTTTTAATTTTCAATTTTCTAGCATGTAAATCAATGTTTATTATTTTATAATATTTTTTCTAATTAAATTGTTATTTATGTCGTCTATCAATGTTTCAATGTTGAATGTTGCTAGGATGTTTCTATTTTAGTATTTTGATGGGGCTGATTTTTTGGGCAGCCATTGCTGCGATTTTTTCCCATGGTTTTCCACCTCGAAAACATCGTGAATTGTTCATAAAAATTGCTCAAAATTTTTGTTTAAAATTGAAATTGAAACATTTCAATTTTAGGCCACAATGGGTGCACTAAGCGTGTTGAGGCCCAGGGCATTGTTGTCTCTCTTCTTTGGACCTTGATGCGGCTTCTAGGCAGCAAATAGTTGCTGCAAATTTTCCATATTTTTGTGGTTTAAGTTGAATTAAGATGACTAAGAAAGCTATGCCTGGAGTAGACTCCTAGTCAGACTAGAACACCCTAAGAGGTTTTGTTTTGTTAAAACTCTTACTTGTTATCAAACACCTAATTATCCAGTTATATCAATTTTCATAAATTGTTTAAGATGTGGATTGAATAGTATAATAAGCATGGAATTAAGATTCAATTAAATTGTTTAATTAAAATGATTACTCCTAATTCGATTAGGATTTCTTCTAATGTGATTAGAATAAATGTTAATTATGTAAGAAAATTGTTTTTCTTATTTAAATATAGGTCAATTACTAAGGCTTCAAAAATATTGGAAACAAGTTTCCTAAATATTTTTAGGAAATATTACATGTTACATGGTTTATTGAAATTAAGACAATTACATAAAAGTTAGATAATGTCATAATTAAGAGAAACAACCTAAAAGTTAGGTAATGTCCAATTTAATTTCTTAAAATGTTGTTTTTGGAAAGCAAGTTTCCTAAAATGGCTTTCAAAAAACAAGTTTCCTAAAAATGGTTTGTCTAAATTAAGACAAAGTTATCTAAATATTAGATAATATCCTAATTAAGACAAATGAAACAAAAGTTAGGTAACAAGTAATTTAGGATAAGTTTCTTAAAAGTTAGTAATTTCATTAAAAATGTTTTAATTAAAGAACCAAAATTGCTAAATAATTTGATAAATCATCTCAAATTGTTTCATAAGGTTTATGCAAATGACACACAAGATCACCAAGTTATGCTGGCTATGCCTATTTTCTTTCATGCTTATAATATGATTATGTTAGCATGAGGATGATTATGGAATAGACCTTAGTATGACTAGGTTGTGGATGGTTGAATTTTTTTTGGTATTTTTTAAATAAGGTCTATGAACACTGCTTTTTTTTTTTTTTAATTCTGGGTTTTAAATTCTTTTCCCACTAACTCACCTCAAGTGTAGCTCAAGGTTTCTTACAATGATATGGAATAGTTACATAGGATTGGTTGATTTAGATTTAGTATAAGAATAGAATTTATGTAAACCCAAGATGTAAAAAAAAAGGATGCCAAAAAGAAAGGACCAAGGATATCATCATTGAGATTATGAAGACCTTGTATGATATTCCTAGTAATTTGATTTAAGAGTTTCTAAATGGCATAAGGAAACCATATAGATAAAGTCCATGATCATCCTAGTAAATTGCATGTGTTGGATTTATTTTTTAATTTATATAGATGTGATATATGATTGAATAAGTGCTAAGCATGCTAATCAAACAAAGTAATGAGACCTTAAATAAATGATTAAAAATCCCTCATAAAATATTGAGTCCATGCCTAAGCATGATTAGATGCCTTCCATTATATTATAACAAGATACGGGAGTTCCAGCCATGGAGATTTGTTAGGCAAACTAAAGGTCTCTTTTGCTCGAGTTGCTTGAGTTATAATTAATGGTCTTACTCAAATGAAGTATTGTTGTTCAAATGCTTACAAATTTGACCCCACAACATTAAAGGTTGTTATTAAGTGAAATACATATGATGTATTTAGGAGTTACCACCTAACTAATCCAAGAGTTGCATAGATATGCAGTAGGCAAGCTATGTTACCATCTTAATTATTTTTTTTATGATTTCTTAGGCAAGCCTAAGGCTATAAATGGATAAAAGAGGTGCTTAGCTCATTAAAAAGTTTCAAATGTTAAACTTCTTGTATTATAGTTGAGGGCTATAATGCTAATAAAATAATGAGGACAATCATTAAAATTATAAAACCTTACTTAATGAGTGAAATTAAAAACTATTAACTATAAAAATGTTTTGGTTTATAATGGCTATAAACACAATATGTCTAACAGTCTATTGCCAAGTAGCATAAATGATAAGCTAGTAAGCTTTATGGGCTAGGCTCCATCGACTAGTCCCATATTGAAAGGCATAAGCAATAATAGTCCACAAAGTCAGGGCAGTCTATCAAGTTTATATTGATAACCTTGCCACCCTATGGTGATGGCTAGTTTGATGCTTGTACTCCGAAAAAAGGAAATAGCTATTTGAGCTCATGAAATCATCAAAACCTTAAAGAATTGCTCTATAAGGATAATCATAATAAGAGTTTTAACATCCCTAAAAAATTATTCCTAAGCAAGATATCAAAAGGTAGCCTAACCAGGCCTTATATGATAGGATGTATTTCAAGACTTGAGCACTTTAAGGGATAATGATCCATGGATTTTCCATATACTTTTTTTTAAGAAAGGCAATAGAGATAATAAAGGAATATGCCAATATTGTAGATAGCTAGATTAATAGAGTAAAAATTACATGAAAATAGTTTGATATGATCAAAATTAGGAAACTTACAGAAGTTTCTATATCAAATATACTTGATATTAATTCATTTTTCTTGGTATATGACACATAAAAGTTGATGCTTAAATATGTATGACATATTATAAGGCAACCTTGTTAATATTGATCAAATCTTGCCTTCTTGATTGATGTTTTTGAAATATAATCATGATTTATTCATAAACATAAGATGCTTACTTTGGCATTGACATGCCAATTAAGGATGATTACTAGCATTCAATGCCTAGCTTATATTTAGTCCTCATTGAGTAAATCATTAATCATGGAATTTATTCTATGTTATGGTCTTTGTACTCTCAAACATACACTTGTAATAGTATTGAGATACTAAACAACTATAACTTAGAGGATTCAAAAATAGGTTTTGAATCCAATTCCTAAATCTAAACATGAGGGATTTTGTGAGAGGCATTTATAATTCTTTAAAAGTTAAAGATCATAATTTGACTTAGTGATAAATAACCATGATGTTAAAAATGCAATTATTCAGAACGTGTTCCAAACTACAGAGGATTGCAAGTTCATGCACTAGTAGTCATAAATAAACTCTTTCGTTTAGGCTCACAAAAGGAGTTGCATTTAGATCTTTAGCTTGCAAGCTAATAAAAGATTCCTAATAGTTGTTAAAGAAACACCGAGCCATATTATTGGAATTTAGGTCTCATTATGATCTGAATAGTTAATGACCTTGATAATGAGATTATCATGAATGTAACCAAAACATATTCTCACAATTGCATTAAAGCTTTGTCCAAGTAGAGACATGATTTCTAATCAAAAGAGTTCAGCATTGGATGTGTTAATGATTGGCTTACTGCAAGTAGGAGATGTTAGTATATGTCCTAGAGCCAATTGGATTGGATGAAACGTATAATAGTTAATAATGCAAACCAACCATTTATGTTAGTGATTCAATATTTTCCTTTATGTTAATGGCATGATTAATAATTATGCAAGCACTAATTGGATAAAGCTCATGAAACACAATGGCCTTACAAAGTTAATAATAAGTTACGATGATGATATCCTTATGCATTAAAGTCATGTTTCTAAAAATGTTCCTAGTCATCATATTGTTAAGACAGGGCATTGACAATGCACATAGGCTAAGCCTCTATGTATTTGATGCACAAAACTCTTTGATCGTATAGAAGTTAAAGTATAAAGATACTTGAAGATAGCATATGAGTGATTGTTATATGGCAGCAAGTTCACTGAACATGACCTGTATGAGAACTCTATTGGTATAAGTCACTAAAGTGTTTATAGAATATGTTCTGATGTGCCAGTCACGTATATTAGTCTTTAAACTTGTGATACTAGGTCATCTTGTATGGGAAGTGTCCTTGATTCCATCATGAACAAGTCCATAATAAATAGATGCTTATGGTAGGGTGGTTTTAGGTATGGGATGAATCATATAAAGATGGATGACTGATCCAGAGAAGATTCACCACTTCGAGTGACATTGGAGATGTATCTCATATGTTCTTGGCTTTAGTTAACTTAAGAAAGTCATTGGTCAATGAATGATGAATTTAGGAAAAGTTATTTCTCTAAATTCATAAGATTAACTGAAAGCTATAAGAACCAATATGGATTGATACATGAGTAGACACTGTACCATGCCCATGGTCTTTTTGGGATATTTGGTGAAAGAATCAAATTACACTAAAAGATTAGTTATTGAAAGGTTTCTTAAGAGGTCATAATATTAACTCTCCTGCATGCTGGCTAGTGATTATGCCTTGCTAGAGGCCAATCTTGGTTTACAAATATAAATACACTAATTGGGTAATTATATTTATTGCCATTATAATGGAAGCCTAATGGGTCACACACAATAAGATGATTTATTGGATTAAAGTCAAGATTTAATTAAGCAAGACTTAACTAAATAAAAAGTATAATGAGGATGACTTAATTGTATAAGTTCAATTAAGAATAATTTAAGACATAAATTAGATTTATGAAATCTTATTAGAAATTTCATAATATGGCAATAAGATAACAATGTCGGATCAAGATAATGTCTATCGTAGAAATGGTTTGGTGATTTTATTAAATAAAGCCAAATAATTGTATTTGAAAAATTAAATAAATTATTTGATAACTATGTAAATATTTAATAGTATTTACATGAAGTTAAACTGTTTTACTTGGGTTAGAAAATTTAATTATGAATTAGATTACCTAACATGTAAATTGAAGGGTTGTGCCAAAAGACTTAATTGCCAAGTCAAGAGAGTTTAGTTGTGAGCTGCTCCAAGTTAGCTTGCTAATGGGCTACACGCATGTAATAGCTATCTTTGGTGTGCTATTGGGCTAAAATATTAATAAGTTAATATTAACGCGGAATCTTGGACAAGCTAATTAAAATAATTTTAATTAAACTCTAAGAAACATTCCAAAGTGGGGTGACTTTTTGGGCATGTTAGCATTGACTTAGTTGACCTAATAGTCAAGCCTAACCCACCTTAGGCTGTATTTGAATACATTATTAAATCTTTTTGGCTGATAAAAAATGTTAAGAAAATCCTAAGCTCCAATCCTAGACTTCTTTGAGAGGTTTGGTGCAACACCTATGCTTTTTTAAGCTATCTTTGTATTTTCATAGATTTTATGAGTATTCTTGAATCATTCTTGACACAAGAAAATTAGAAAAATAGTTTTATAGTATTAAGAAATTAATTTTTTACAAAAGTTTTGAAATTGGCTAAACCTCAAAATCCTTGCTTTCTTAAACCTGATTGCGTAGAGTTACATCCTAGGTGATCAAAAAATGTTTTTGATCACAACAAAAGATGAAAAATTAATTTTTCGTCCTAAATGTATCAACGAAAATAAAAAATTGAGATCCTTGGATTTATTTCTCTGTATTTGTGTAAACAACTTCCCTGAGAAGTTATTTTTATCCTCTTTAGTGAAATCGACATGGGAATTCTTCTCGGATCACTTTAGATCTGAATTTGTTAGCTATATATTTTGGTTAAGGCTTAAAAAGCCTGATGGCTAGCAGTAAAGAACCACCAGACCTTATGAAGGCTTCAACAGGCATTTGTGTGGATGATCTTTAGAGGCAAGACATATGTGCTACTTTTGGCCTTAAGAAGAAAACTAGTAATCAACCGATGGCATGCTTAGAGTTATGAGTCGCTAAGTAGGTATTATTTCTATCAGATTTATGTTTTAAAATTGCTATTTGATTACATGTATATCTCTTCCTAAAATCCTATAGAAATCTCAATGTTTCTTTATTTAATTCTACTGCGTAAGTTTAATTTTGATTAAATGTTTATGCTTATATTGATATGCATGAGGTTGGATTTTCTTTTCACTTACTTGGTTATATTATGCAATAATTTAGTGCTTTGTACTTCTTATAGTTGCAAAACAAGGAGAAACATAAATAAAAAATAGTTAGGCTAGCATTAAGATGTCAACACCTTTACCCATCCCCTAAGTTATGTACTTATTAAGTAGCAAATTAGCATCATAATTTTAAACGCTAAGGCTATGATGCAAATACGATTACACATGCAAAATACAATTTATTTCCTTTCTTATTTATGAAGTATCTCCTTCCAGGCTTTAGATGCTTTATAAATAGGACTTTTTTGTTCAGGTAAGCCTTGCAAGCTAATCATTGTAGCTTATAAGGCACTAGCACTTGGTGATTGCATGTAAAC